>CAUYPO010040882.1:0-20473 GCA_963574435.1 Cheirogaleus major
TGGAAGCCCTGGAGACAGTCACAGCTCTCCGACTCCTTCCTCACCACGTCCAGGACCGAGTCTACCAGCTCGGCTCCCTCTGTGTAGTGGCCCTTTGCCCAGTTATTTCCGGCTCCACTCTGGCCTGCCAGAGGGAAAGAGGATTCTTAAGTCACTGGTGATTGTATTAAATTCCTTACCTCAAACCCCTTAATATAGATCAGTGAGTGAGTGCTCAGATAAGATTATTCCAGGTTATTGCCAAAATGGCCAGACGGTAAAATATTTGGTCATGAATGTAATTATAAATAAGGACGGCTAGGACACCTGGCTATTAGAAGTTGAAAGGCAAACATATTTTTAGCCTTTATTAAGGCTAAGCTGGCACACAACTGGATGTTCTGCTTTCCCTTGTGCAGTCCCGTTTGTCCACCCTGAGCTGCCCAGTGTAAAATAAGCCACTCAAGCTGTCAGCCATGCCAGGCACTCACCAAACACAAAATTGTCTGGCCTGAAGATCTGGCCGAATGGTCCAGACCTGACCGAGTCCATCGTGCCCGGCTCCAGATCCACCAGGATGGCCCGAGGAACGTATTTGTTACCTGCGGGGAACAAGAGCTGACTTAGACTGCAGGCAGAGAGCTCTGCAGAGACCCGCTTCCTTCTTGCAGGCACTGATGTTGCCCCAAACAAAGGAGGACCCACCACCAGGTCCTCAAAGGGCTCTGTTGGCACAGGGGAGCCCACGGAAATACAGCATTCCACAGTCCACTCTACCTTGGGGCCGCATCCCTGGCGTCAGTCCCAGGGGAAAGGGCGGCAGTAAAAAACTGAAGGGGGTGGTGGGGTGGGGTAAGGGCAATTACCAGTGGCTTCATTGTAGTATACATTGATTCTCTCCAGCTGCAAATCACTATCTCCATGGTAACTGCCAGTGGGGTCGATACCATGTTCATCACTGATGACCTCCCAAAACTGAGACAGAGAAAGGCTGCATTTAGCAATGCACGACCCCCAGGAAACGCTGCGCATCACAAAGGAAACCCGCAACTCAGTTCTGACAACCCAACATTTCAGGAGCTTTAAAGGACGGCATGCTCGGGCACAGCCCACAGGGCTTGTATTTTGCAGGGTCAGAAAGTTGAAACTGGGCGTTTCCCGAGCGAACAGCTGCTCACAGCGGGAGGCAGGGGTCGTGCGGGGCGGGGGGAGACACCAACCACAGCCCGGCGGCGGCGGAGCCCTGCGCACCAGGTCACGACCCTGGGCGGTGACGGGAGGCTAGGGCGCAGGGACTCCAGGCCACGGGGGTGGGCTGGGGAGAGTGGGGGGCGGGGAGGCTAGGGCGCTAAAGAACCGTGGTTTTAGAGTCAAAGCACGTCCTGCGACCTCGAGACAATCGCTCTCCTTCTCTCCCCGCGCAGTGCGACTCGGGTTCAAGCGAGTAAAATCAATTCTCATGTCTCGACTCCTCGAGCAGACTGGCGCGCGAAGCCGCGCAGACACACCCTCGTCTTCTCCAGGCACGCATGCCTGCCCAAGTGGCGAGCAGGGAGGAAGGCCGAGGGGTGGTGGCCCGGACTCCAAACGAGTTACAGCAAAAATGAAAGAGCGGTCTCCCCACGCCCCACTGAAAGTCGCCTCCGAGCCCACGCCCCACTAGGCGGCACAAAGCGTCCGGAAAGGTCTGCCTTCGGGAGCCCCGGGACCACACCCACGCCCCGGGACCGCTAGGGGCGCTCAGCCCAGGCTCCAGTCCCCGTTCTACCCCCGCCCGGCGCGCGCCCACCTTGGCGCCGATCTGGTTGCCGCACTGGCCCGCCTGGATGTGCACGATCTCGCGCATGGTGCCTCGTTAGCTTCTCCCTGGTCTGGTGGCGTCTGGCGGATCTGTCCGTCCTCCCCTCACACACCCACTGCGGGGTCACGAGGAAGGCGCTGCGGAACCGACCGGCTGAGAGCTCCGGCCCCGCGGGCTCGGCCTTTTATGCGGGGAGGGTGGGGCGGCCGGCCCAGGCCGCGCCCCCAGCCCGAGTACCCCCCAGTCCCCTTCGCTCTGGCGCTCTGCAGGCCCGGCTGACGTAATGCTCAGAGCCCCAGGGACCGTGCAGGGGGCTGGACCACCGGCCCGCAACCAATCAGCGCGGGCGTGCGGGCCGGGAGAGGGGTAGGGGATGGGGGAGAAGGGTGGGGACGTGCGCATTGTCTAGAGCTGGTGTGGGGGAGGGACAAGGCAGGGGCTAACTGGGTACTGGGAAATGGGGGAAGGCGTGGATGGGAAGGGTGGTGAGGCTGGGGCAACCAGCGCGGCAGGCCTAGGACAGGGGAGAGCTGGCACTGCAAGAGGAGGTGGGAGGACTGGGGCAGGTGGAACAGCCTTCAGGTGCTCCGGGTGCCGGCAGGTGGGAGGGTTGAGGTGGCGCAGTCTGCTCTGCCAGCTTGGATTGCGGCTCCCACTCGGCCACCTGCCAGGGTTGCCCAAGCCGGCCGCCCCTGGTGAGACCACTGCCTCTTTCCCCAACTCTGGAGGCCAGACGCCTCCAGGCTGCCCAGGCGCAGACGCCCCGTCACACAGAGGCTTGGAGAAGGACAGGTGGTCACGAAAGTTGTGTGTGACCGCGACCCGGGACACCTGCCGCCCAAGAGCACCAGGATGCCCTGCGCCCCGCCTCCAGTTTCGGCTAGTTCTCTCCTTTGTCTCAGTCTAGGGCCGCTGGCTCCCTCCCCCTGCGGCCGAACATCCAGGGGTGGAGCGACCTCCGAGCCCCCTCCGGCTCTGCCCGACCCTCTCCTAGAGTCCCCAGCGGCCCGGCTGGTACCAAGGACCGCTCCATTCTGAGGGTTGACTTTGTGGAACAAAAGTCACTCGGGGGACGGAGTGGGTGTGGCTGGCCGCGCAGCGTGGACGGTACTGGGGGCAGAAAGAAGGTGGGGTCCAGGGGACGGGGCTGTCGGCGGAACAAAGGGCTCCCAAAAGCTTGGGATTTGTTCCGCAACTGAGTATTTAAAATCACACGCCAGGCGCTCCGCCTCTCAGGCTTCGATTCATCTATTGTCCAGTCAGAGGTTGGGTTCCCCGCCCGCCCCGCAGCGAGCATTCTTATATTCCTTCGCGGAGGCCACGAGGTCCCGGCCTTCCCGCTGCGGGGGTGGGGGGGCGGGGAGGACACACCTAAAAACTGCGGCACCGCGCGGGAGACCACCGAGACCCGTGCGCGCTCACACGAGCGCGTGCGCGCACTTGGAGCCCTGACCCCCTTCGAATCCACAGTCTCTAGGTATTCGCGGGAGGAGCCGATCTCTTTGTTACTTTTCGTGTCTCTTGGCGTGTGTGTGTGTGTGTGTGTGTGTGTGTGTGTGTGAGAGAGAGAGAGAGAGAGAGAGAGAGGCGCTAAACCTGCCTGTGTGTGAGGGAGGAGGGGCAAGGGTGGCAGAAACGTCCGCTGCACAACCTGTTCCCTGCAATTCGGTAGTTGAAGCAGCTGCCCCCATCCAGGACGGCTGGTTTGCGAGGTGAAGTGACCCCTTTCATCCCCTGGCGGGAGGGGCCGAGTGACCCGGGTTCCCACGGCAGAGGGGCGCCTGCTGCTGCTGCCGGGTGACACCCTCCCAGAACTATCAGCAAGCTGTCGTCGCCTCCCTTTCCCGCTTCGGGGTGGAAGGGAGTTTCAACTCAATTGCAGTGTACAAAGAAAAGTAACAAGAACAAAAGCCCAGCCGCCCACACACAGCCAGCCAGGGCGCCCAGACGGGAGCTCGCCGGCCCGGGTTAGGGTGGGATCGAGCGACAGGGAGAGCAGCGGAGGGTCTGTCCACATGCCCCACCCGCGGGGTGGGCCTGACGCCGGAGTTTCTAATCCAGATACTACAGATTCGGAGACGGCGAAGGCGAATAATTCTCAAGGTCACCGGGCAAGTTAAAGACAGGGCTGGGACTGGAATCCCGTCTTCCGGGCGCCCCAGCCCTCGGGGAAGGTGACCGCGACCCAGCGAAGGGGCTGTGGCAAGAGTCAGCCTCGAGGTGGCGGCTCTGGTGGGACCGAGCAGAGCCGGAAGGAACCGAGCGAGGGCGACACTAGCGCTGCGAGTGTAGACGCACTCAGAGCTATCAGCGTCTTGCTGCAAGTGCCAAGAAGCAACCCCGACGCGCGGCGCTCCTGGGGCTCAGCTCCTGGTTGGGAAATGTGAGCCTGCCACCTGCCTCCCTCACCTAACGATTTCCTTTCTCAGCTTCTGTTTCAGAGCCAGATCTCCGCGGAGTGCCGGGGTGAAAACGCATGTTCAAGATCATACAGATGAAAGCACCCTTTCCTCTCGAGTTTCTTTTAGGGGAGGAGGTGTGGGAGATGATGAGGCTGGAGATTATCCTTCTAAAAGCCCGACACCCTTGGGGACCCAGCACTTTTGGCCCAAGATCTTCCTTCCTTTCATGCGTTTTGTTCGAATTGTCCCACTCTCCCCAGCCCCTTCTGAGTAGGGGCTCTTGTTACCCGTTCTGCACCCACCCCACCACAATTGGAATTAGGATGCTGCACGTTTTTATTTTCACAAGCAGTTGATTTTATGTTGAAATGTTGATGACAGCCACGCTTTTCAGTTTATCTGATAACATTTAAAAAAAAATCTTATCCCATGTAGCTCCCAAGAAGAGGCTGGTACCCGACTTTCAAAGAAAAATCATTTTCGGTTGGGTCCCAGCATTTCTTTTTGTCTATTTATTATACACAGTTCCTCTCAATGTAGGTCATTGTATATCAGACATGAAGATTTCAGGACAACATATTTCATGAACTCTTGCATACTGTTGGTTTTTAATAATGTACTAACATTTAAAAATTTTCCCTTCCAGAGATAGATATAGAAATATCCCTAGGTAAAGTAAAATTTGACATGTGTTTTTTGCATAACTGATTGTGGTGCAGAGGTAAGCAAGACATCCCCTAAACTATTAAAATTATATTTGCTCTCATAATGCTCAAATTATTTTCACTGGCAAATCCTCAAGTGATTTTGCATATGTCTATTACACACGCAGAGTCATTGTTTTAAGTAATTGAAGAAATCTGATGGGGGGCTTTACATAGAGGAACTGGCAGTAAATTCTAAAAGCATTGTTTAATTAATGTAAAATATACTTTAACACATTTATTGAAATTACTAGACATTTAGCTTTAAGCTTTTCCCCCACTGCTAGCCTGTTCACCGCTTAAAACCCAGCCTGCAGCCCCCCCCCAGCCTGACGACCGACTCTGCAGCCCAGATGCACGCGGTTTCCTGGGCAACCTACACTTGGCCAATGAATGAAGGGGAATGAGAGAAAGCCTGCAAATACATCATTATTTCCTTTTTTTTTTTTTTTTTCTCCTCTTCTCAATGCTCTCCAGTTAGAAATATTGGAAGGCTACCAATTCTAACATTTATGTAAAGGAGCCATGCCCAGAGAATTGGGGCTGGGAAGGGTTCGCAGTTCCGTATTCGAAGTGTGGGGAGAAGGCTCCTGAGACCCACCAAGATCTGTGCTTTCTCAGCTTTGTCGCTCCCCCGGTTTACGTTCCGCGGCCTTCCCGCTTTCCTCGGAGGCCTTCCCTCCTCCCCACCCGAGGCAGCAGCGCGGGGCAGAGGGCCTCAGTGCTCTCTAATCAAAAGGGCTGCCTGGGTAGAAGCCTCAGAGCCCTTGTCCTTCCCAGCCGTGGGGCTCTGTAGGGACCAGCCAGCCCACGTAACAAAAGACTGGAATAAGCAGAGACTATTCCGAGTCTTCAAGTGCAGCGCAGTGGGAACGCCAGCTCTTTGTTTCTCAGTAAGGCTGGGTGTTTTCCCACTGCCGGAGGTCGTGAATTTGGGTTAGAATGACCTCGGTTCAGACTGAGAGTGCTGAGCTTTCACGCAAGAGATTTGCTTTCTTTGTCATACAAATTGGCAGAGAGAGTAGAACCGTGGCTTTCCAGGGCACCATTTCCCTTTTATACGCAGCCTCCCCTCCCCCACACCATCAATGATTTGTAAGGTTCTTAGACTGGCTAGGGAGGGCAAGGGCAGGGAGTGCACACTGTGAATAAAAGGCACTTCACCGTGCTGAGCCACACTGGGTGGAAAACAAGTAGAAGAGAAGTACTCTTAAATGGGAGAATAATAGAAGACTAAGACTGACAGTGTGCCCCTTGCAAGGTGCAGCCTGTGAAATCCACAAACTTATAAATAAATCCCTTATGAAATGAAGGAGTACACACAGGAAGATAAGATGAGGGAGACATTTTAAGCTCAGCAGCAGATTGCTATAATATCAATGTGATTGTAGGGCAGTCACTCTACCTTAGAAACCATTCATGTCTGCAGCTCACCATTTATTTGCAAAATCTGCTCTAGACCTTTGTTTGGCATTTAAGTAAAATTAAAATGTGTATTCAGATGGATACAAAGACAGGTACATAGCAACACTGGTGCCTCTTAGTTCTAGATGGCTGGTGGGCAATCACCACCGCCTCACTGCAGACACAGGCTAGCTTCCCAACAGAAACTCTTTTGGCTTGACATGACCAGCCTACTTTTCAGTGGCCACCAAATATTCACAGTACATTTTCAAGAAAATAAAGTGTGAAGAGAACCTCTGGGAGAACTCACTGCCTCTTTCAAAATAACCCATAGAAAAGCAAACTTAACAAAAGGTTTACTCTTGCACACACAAAAAAGAATTGAAAGCAGTGTCTTCAAGAGATGTGTATACATCTGTGCCCATAGCAGCATGATTCACAATAGCCAAAAGGTGGAAGCAACCCAAGTGCTCACCTATGGATGGATGGATAGTTAAACAAAATGTAAAGGCAAGGAGTGGTGGCTCACACCTGTAATCCTAGCACTTTGGGAGGCTGAGGCTGGAGGATCCCTTGATCTCAGGAGTTTGAGACCAGCCTGAGCAAGAGTGAGACCCCATCCCTACTAAAAATAGAAAAAATTGGCCGGGCATGGTAGTGCGCCTATAGTCCCAGCTACTTGGGAGGTTGAGGCAGGAAGATCCCTTGAGCCTAAGAGTTTGAGGTTGCTGTGAGCTAGGCTGCACTCTAACCTGGGCAACAGAGTGCCCTGTCTCAAAAAAAATGTGGTATAGCCATACAATGGAATATTATTTAGCTTCAAAAGGAAGGAAATTCTGATACATATATAATATGGATGAACTTTGAAAATATTAAGTGAAATAAGCCAGTCACAAAAAGACAAATACTGTATGATTCCACTTGACCACTTAGAGTGGTCAAATTCATAGAGACAGAAAGTAGAATGATGGTTGCCAGGGGCTGAGGAAGAGGGAAAGGGGAGTTAGTGTTTAATGGGTACAGAGTTTCAGTTTTACAAGATGAAGAAAACGCTGGAGATGGATAGTGGTGATGGTTGCATAATAATGTGAATGTACCTAATACCACCTGAACTATGAACATGGTTAAGATGGTAAATTTTTTGTATATTTTACCACAATTAAAAAAAACCTTTTTTCCAAAAAGAATCGGTTTCTTAGTATCTCCTAAATATTGAGTGGCATTTTCCATCTTGGTGCTAATATAGTGCTCCAAGTTTCTTAACAATAGATAGAGAGTAGATAGAGAGAGAGAGAGAGAGAGAAGAGTAGATATTGATTTTTTTTTTTTTTTTTGAGATGGAGTCTCACTCTGTTGCCCAGGCTAGAGTGCCGTGGCGTCAGCCTAGCTCACAGCAACCTCAAACTCCTGGGCTCAAGCAATCCTTCTGCCTCAGCCTCCCAAGTATCTGGGACTACAGGCATGCACCACCATGCCTGGCTAATTTTTTCTGTATATTTTTGGTTGGCCAATTAATTTCTTTCTATTTATGGTAGAAACGGGGTCTCGCTCTTGCTCAAGCTGGTTTTGAACTCCTGACCTTGAGCGGTCCTCCTGCCTCGGCCTTGCTAGGATTACAGGCGTGAGCCATTGCGCCAGGCCTAGATACTGATTTTTTAAACCAATATTAATATCACCAATTATTGCTTCTTGGGGCTGGGCATGGTGGCACAGTGTGGTGCCTGTAGTCCCAGCTACTCCAGAGGCTGAAGTGGGAGGATGGCTTGAGCCCAGGAGTTCAAGGCTGCAGTCTGTAGTGAGCTATGATCGTATCAATGCACCCTAGCCTGGGCGACTGAGAAAGACCTTTTTTTCCTAAGGAAAAAAAAAAGTTATTGCTCCTTTCCCTGGCTAATTTACCACTGAAAGTGTTGAAAGTATTGTCAGAGATCAGAGATACGTAAACTATAACTTGGGTAAGGACACTTCCTTGTTCATATATCTCCATCAACTCACTTTCACTTATAGTGTGTGGTCCAAAGTCTTAGTATAGAATTCTGGTCCTCGAAATCTGGATGTGATCCACCTTTCCATTGTTATCTGCCAACTTTCTGGCTAGACACAGTGCATTCTAGGAGACATCAACCTGGCCACTGATCTCCAAAATGGACATGCTCTCTGAAGCCTCTGGGTCTCTCTGCTCAGACATTTCCATCTACCTGAAATGAGCCTCTCTTCTTCCCCTGGCAGCATCTCACTCATTCTTCATGATGCAGCTCACATACCTGTGATTGTCTGCCTCCTTGAAGAACAGGGAATGGCCTGTGCTCTCTCCCCAGTTTTCTTCACAGGGTCAGCACAGGTTTTGCATTTATTACATCAGATTTTTCATTGCACACCTCCACTAATAAAATAAAAAGGAGGGTATACATTCCCAAAATATGTATACTTATTTATTCATAAATTATATATATATTCTCACAAGCCAATATCTCAAGGCACAATACACTTAATAAAAAGTGCATCATTAATGACATCAGATGTTAACCAATATTTCAAAGAAACTTTTCCATAACTTCTAATTTTATTTTGGCCAATATCTGGCCAGACTTGGGTTCTTCATGACTTTCTTACCTGGAAATGAGCTTGATGAAGAGCTTATATAAGGAGCAGAGTGTCAGCTTGGCCATTTCCTTTTTGTTTTTACATGTGTGTTTGCATCACGAATGTCATCTACATTTTGCAATTTCTTTGCTGTAGCCTTTTTTAGCTGCTTGCCCAGCTGTGAGGGTCAGTGGAGCAAACACTAAATATTAATAATATACTAGGCAAAAACCTACTTCCAGTTCCTCCTTTATGGACCTCCTTTTCCAGAAAACAATTCATGACACATGACTACAAGATGTAAGCATCCCGTGAGAGCACCGGTGTCATTTTGAACATTAGCTGGAGTATAATTTCTTTATATTTATATAAAATAAGGATAAACAGAACCTCTCAGAGTTTCTTCCCATACTCCAAAGGATGCTCTTGCCTGCCCCATTCTGAGACCTCCCACTTAGATTAGAGTTAGTTCCATAGATGCCTCTGTTTCTACTGGTTTGTGATCCCTTGATGACTGGGACCCTGTCCTATTAGACTGTATGTCTCTCACACTACCTGAAACTGAGTGTGGGCAAATAATAACGGAACTTGGGTAAATAAGATACCACAAATATACGGGAATTAAAGACCAAAAACCCCAGCTATTTCAAACCGGAAGCAGGAGCAGATTGTTCTGCAGATAAGTACAAAGGAACCCTTTTCCTCTCTCTTCAACTCTCTTGCCTTGCCAGGGCACATCCCATCCTCCCCAGACTGCAGCTCCAGTGGGATGGGGACACTGTAGGGCCCAGAGGATATGCCCTCCTCCAAAATTATCTTTCAATTCCCTACAAGTAGCTACCCAATCCCTTTCTTGCATTTTCTCCCTCACTCATCTGGATTGGTAACACATGACGAAGATTTCTGGTTAAGACAGAATGGAAAGAGAGAAGGAAATAATTTTTTAAGAATCAGTGTTGAATTACTAATCTGCACCCTATTTCTTGGCATGCAAATCAGGGGAGTTAAGCAGGCAGCTGTCTTGGTAATGAGGTTTGGAGATGACAGAACAAACTGAACTTTCCCCTTCTCCTCTTAGAAATTGCCCAAAGGAGGAGGAGAAACAAAAGCAAATCCAATCTTCAGGAAAACAGGGGAAAGATAAAACGGTATTGACTCCTTGGACCTCATTAATAAAGGATCTTTGGGCAACCAGAAAAAAGATCCAGTCACTTTTATAAAATGGGTTTGGGGCTATCATGGTTGTTGCAGACTTTTCCAAAACAATATTCAATGCTAGAAGAGAGTAAAACAATTCTTATACCATTTTCAAGAAAAGTGTGCCCCAAGATTTTTATATCTAGCTACATTGCTTTTGAATTTTAAAGGTAACATATATTTTTGAAAATAGAAAAACTAAAAAAATATTGTTACTGTGAGCCTTTTGAAGAAAAATTTTAAAAAGAACCCCAGAGAATGTAGAAATAAGTCCTAGAATGCAAGTGCTGGAGGAATGCACACACTGGGAGAGGCTGGCTGGCTGACAGCCTGTGATCTAGGGGAGGGAAGAAGTGCGGCTGAATGCGGCCTCTGCTCAGAAGTCTCCACCTTGAGGAAGGATGCTCCAAACCCTCCTCCAAGGTGGCAGGTTGGTCTGCCAGGTCTCCTTCAGGCCCTGGGGCTGGAATGTCTTCTAGCAGGGGATCAGTCGGCTGTTTGCCAGTTTGTTCTGGAAGCTCTTCTTGTCGCAAAGCATAGAAGGCACCAACGGACAGTACAGCAGACTGCACAGATGTTTAAAATACCACGGGAAAAAATGAACCCTTAAAATATTGTGAAGTTTTAGA
Source organism: Cheirogaleus major (assembly GCA_963574435.1). Taxonomy (NCBI): domain Eukaryota; kingdom Metazoa; phylum Chordata; class Mammalia; order Primates; family Cheirogaleidae; genus Cheirogaleus; species Cheirogaleus major. The sequence goes on from CAUYPO010040882.1 coordinate 10,700, forward strand.
CAGAAGATCAAAGCAACAAAGACTTTTTCTCAGGAGCTCAGGGTGCAGAACTGTGTATCTGAGGTGAGTGGGCTGAAGGTCCAAAGAAAGGAATCAGATTCCAGGAGAAAATCCGCCCCTGACTTTGGCTGCTAAGGACAAATATCATGTAAAAGAAACAGGACAAGCTATCAGACAGCTAAAACTCTATGGAAATATTACATGTTTTAATATAGAATTTTGTAAAAGTTTTAGAGGCAAAAATTAGAGTCTTGATAAAGTTAAAAAAAAAGGCTGAAGTCTGAATTTCACTAGACTTAAGAAAAAGTAACCAAATTTCAGAGGAGCAAGGAAGTTACCAGGAAAGACTAGTAGAGTAAGAAACACACTGAACTCAGTGAAATAACAAGATTATATGGGAAATCTTAGAAAGTTGTGTATGGAGCCCTTGCTCACAAAGAAGGAAATTTTTTTTTCTTTTTTTTTTTTTTTGAGACAGAGTCTTACTTTGTTGCCCGGGCTAGAGTGCCATGGCGTCAGCCTAGCTCACAGCAACCTCAAACTCCTGGGCTCAAGCGATCCTCCTGCCTCAGCCTCCCGAGTAGCTGGGACTACAGGCATGCGCCACCATGCCCAGCTAATTTTTTCTGTATATTTTTGGTTGGCCCATTAATTTCTTTCTATTTATAGTAGAGATGGGGTCTTGCTCTTGCTCAGGCTGGTTTCGAACTCCTGACTTTGAATGATCCTCCTGCCTCAGCCTCCCAGAGAGCTAGGATGACAGCCCTGAGCCACCACGCCCGGCCTCAGAGAAGGAAATTTTAAAAGAGCCCAGAGGCTGGGATCTATTCAGCTTTGAAACTTCACTTTTTCCTGGCTATCTCTCTGGCATAAAGGAGTAATTTTTTGTTATTGTTACAAATGGCAAGCACTGTTTAATTTGGGTTTGACAACATAATTTGGTTGTTTAAAATTTAAAATATTTTAAAAAGTTTTAACTCACTGTACTTTGCCGTTGAAGTAGAGGCAGATCGCTGGAGTGAGTGCGTTTTTTTAAAGGGATGAATTTCTTCTTTATTATGTGCCTGGAGTTAACATATTTTATCACTAAAATTGATAAACATTTTACTAAATAATTGAAATACTATCATTATATGTCCATTTTCCCCAATGCTGTGTTTTAAAATTTTTTTTTAAATTTTGGAGTATTGCGGGGGTACAAACGCCTTGGTTGCATAAATTGCCTTTGCATTGCCCAGGTCAGAGCTACAAGGGTGCCCATCCCCAAGACAGCATGCGCTGCACCGTTAGGTGTGAGTTTATCTATCCCCTCCTCCCCCTCCCACCTTCCCGACATGGATGAATGTTGCTTCCGTTGTGCACATAAGTCCTGATCGATTAGTGCCAATTTGCTGGGGAGTACATGTGGTGCTTGTTTTTCCATTCTTGTGATACTTCGCTTAGAAGAATGAGCTCCAGCTCTATCCAGGATAACACAAGAGGTAGTTCGTCATTTTCTTTTATGGCTGAGTCGTATTCCATGGTATGCATATACCACATTTTATTAATCCACTGACTGGAGTGAGTTTTGTTTAAGAAATCAGAGAAGGGTAAGATGATGCACTGATAGACAAATATTTGCCAAATTCTTTGTTTGTTGTTTTTTTCTTCTTCTTCTCCTTCTTCTTTCTTCTTTCTCTCTCTCTCTTTTTTTTAAATGGGATCTCCCTCTCTCTGGCCCAGGCTGGAGTGTGACTTTAGCTCACAGCAACCTAAAACTCTTGGGCTCAAGTATGCTCCTGCCTCAGCCTCCCGAGTAGCTGGGACCCCAGGTGTGCACCACCATGCTCAGCTCAAATTCTTTGTTTTCAATATAAACTGACTGATGAGGAGCCATTTAGGTGTGACATTCAGCTGAACTTTTGCTGGGAAACGAGAAAAAACCTCGCAGCAGAAAGTGGAGATCCTTAATGACCTCTATGGAGAGAAATGCATGGTTCTGAAAAAGAAGCTGATTCAGGGCTGGTGTAAATGGGAAAAGAAATGACAGAAACTAGCAGCTGCAGAGGAAGTGAAACTTACAACCAGGGGGTGAAGAAACGCAGAATGAATTATGGCCAACAGAGAGATTTTAAAACACCCCCACATTGCTCCTGGCGGGGAGAATGCTTGAGACAGCTAGCCACTGTTCTCGCTGGAGTGGAGGGTGAACTATGCCAGCCTGGGATAGAAATTAGTATATTGAGAGCCAGGTAGGGTGGCTCACTCCTGCAATCCTAGCACTCTGGGAAGCTGAGGTGGGTGGATCGTTTGAGCTCAGGAGTTCGAGACCAGCCTGAGCAAGAGCATGCTCATCTCTACTAAAAATAGAAAGAAATTAGCTGGATAACTAAATATATATATGAGATTAGCCGGGCATGGTGGTGCATGCCTGTAGTCCCAGCTACTCGGGAGGCTGAGGCAGAAGGACTGCATGAGTCCAAGAGTTTGAGGTTGCTGTGAGCTAGGCTGATGCCATAGCACTCTAGCCTGGGCAACAGAGTGAGACTTTGTCTCAACAACAACAAAAAAGAAATTAATACATTGAAACCAGTGACTTCTATTGTGAAACCCTCTTCACCAAGGCTCCCCTGCTCTGCCCACTGACATTGGAGGGACACACAGCTCTGCCCAGTATCCTCGTGGTCACCAGTCACTCCCATGGAGTCCACTTGGACACCTCCTCACCGTGGGGGCTTCCAGACCTCTGTGCCTCCTTTGGCCCCTCATACCTCTGGGCTCCTATTCCAGACCTGGAGAACATCGCGTATGTGAAGCAGGCGTTCCCGCGGAGCCAGGGCCATGTCTTCTGGCCCTGGGGAGAGCTCACCCTTTAGAATCAGAAGTCCTCAAGGGGATTTGCCTCTGACCTGAGATTACCACTCCATCCTCATCCCATCCTTGCTCCAAAGGACTATTTGTCTACCTTTTGCAGGAGTCGAGAATGTCTTCAGGCCCCATAGCTGCCCCTTCTCTTGTGGCTGCTCACAGGTGCTCCCAGACCTTCAGTGTGACAGTGGATGGACCATTGGAACATCGCCTATGAGTCAAATCCATTCCCGTTGTACCATTTTTATTGCATTTTTTATTTGCTTAGGCTGACCTGAAATTGTGCATTCTGAGGCACAAATGAAGACTGAAGATGAAGCCATCTGCAGTACTACCTTCCTATTTTATTTAGTGTAAACTCCAGTAACTAACAAATTATTTTAAACATTATGAAAACATTGTGAAAATAAAATACCTTTAATAGATATTTTTTACATTCAAAAACATTGTCAAGGTACTCCAATGTGGAGGAAGGAAACTGCATGACCTCACTGTAATTGGAGGTGTAGTGAGGAGGTTCCCTACCTCCACATAATCATTTCCTCGCACAGGAATCAAACCATCCGGAATGCTACCACCAGGACTTGTTCCTTCGTGCTACATGTGGCCTTTATCCTAGAGACCTATTTAATCCTGTATGTTCCTGAGGGGGCAGCACACCGCCTTGGGTGCCTCCAAAGGTGTAGGAAATCAGGAAATGCTCGGCCCCAGTGTTCGGTTCCTTGTGGTCCAGAGAGCCGGGGGTGGGGGTGGGGGAGGGTTATGCTGAGCTGGGAGGTGAGAAGGAGAATCAAGTGCTGGTCTGAAAGTGCCTCCAAGCTGCCGTGGTTCTAGGTGCTTTCCCTGGATGCACAGAGGGAAAAGGCCTGGTGGACCTTCCCAGGACCATGAGAGCGGCCACGGTTCTGACTCGTGGTGGGGCCGTCGGGGCTCTGGAAAGTCTAGTCTTACAGCCACACACTCTTAGCTTCCTCCTTGCAAATGGTGTCAGAGGCTGTGGGATTTGTCAGCAAATGTTTTCTGTGTGCCAAGCACTGTTCTAGGCATAGAAAGACAGCAGTGGACACATCAGACACAAATCTTTGTCCTCCTGGGGTTAACGCTGCAGGTGATATAAACTTACAGTTAGAAAAGTGTGATTCCTCAGGTCTGTAGTTTCTGACTTGTTATTTCTTCCTTATTTCCTTTATTGGGCTTTTTATCCTGGTTTTATTCTTTTCCGTACCTTCCTCTACTCTCTGCTAAATAGAGTGTGTGGTAAGACAGTAATTACAGGCTGTGGACGACTTTGATGACACTGTAATGAAAAGGGTCTGTGATGACAGGTTAGACCAGGTGCCATCAAGGTTATCTGAGTCATACCGACACTCAGTAATGACACTATTCCATCCCCAGTCTGGCTTCCCTTCCCCTTTCTCCTGTTCTCTGAATGATTGTAGATTACCTGGTATAGGAAAATAAGTGACTGATTTTGGGAAAAAACAAACTCTCAGCCTGAAAATTGGAGTCTTTAGTCATTGTAGGATCATCACTATGGTGATCACTAAATCAAAAGACAAATTGTGTTGGAAAACCCAAATTAAACAGTGCTTGCCATCTGTGACAACAAAAAATTACTCTTTTATACCATAGCTATAGCCAGGAAAAAATGAAGTGTCAGTGCCAAATGGATCCCAGCCTCTGGGCTCTTCCATGGGTCACCCCACCACAGAAATACTGCGCAGGAGGACAAAAGTGAACATATTTTCCCAGACATACCTACCCATGCCAAGTTAGCAGGGGGAGGTTTGGAAGGTAGGCCCTCTCTTAGGGGGCTACTATTTTTACAGTGCAATTTGATTTTAGAACCCAGCAAGAGGCAGCTTAATTCACTCAGAGAGGAGTCGTCCTCCCAAATTTGTTTTCTCAGCTGGTCCCTGACTTGAGCTGAGAGGCCTTGGACAAGCCACGGCCCCTCCTTCTTTCTCACTCCATTCGGGAGCTGTGAGAAGAGATGAGATAAGGCCACCAAGGTGCTTTGAACCCTTTTGAGGCTGGCACCTGTGCCCCAGCCTGTTATTATGGTGATGGAGGTAACACATCAAAGGTGGATTAACGTGGTGTAGTTGCGCCCTGGAACTTGACTTTCTTAAGGTCGCATATCCTTTCATACCTCTTGCCTGTGCGAGGTACATGGCATCCGAACAAAAAGTTGTTCATTAAGGCTTATGAGCTGTGCTTTTTTCCTTTTCTTCCCATATTTGTCAGTCTTTAATTACTGAGTGACTGACATGGCAACAAAAGGGCAAGCATGTTGCTTCATCAGACCTGCAGTTCTATTGCTGATACTTCATTCTCCAATCAGAACACTTGCTGTTGTGGTTTTAGGCAGAAATGGAGCTTGGAAGTTGGGTGTTTTTTCTTTTCTTTTGTATTTGAAATTTGGAATCCTGGACTTACCATTCATTGATACTTACGACATTTAATGGGAGTCCAGTTTTGATGAAAAACCTTGCCACTTGATCACTGGCATTCAACGTCTGGGTCTCTCTCAGGTCAATGAAGCTGCAACAGTCGGTCTTGGCTGGGTTGCTTGCTTTCCAGCTCCTTCTCATGGTATGGCTGCAAGGACTCATGCCTCGAATCCCTGGGCCTTGCTGGTTACATTCACAGCAAACCTTGCCTTTGTTTTGTTATGCCCTCAACTTTCTCCGTGGGGCTGATTTGGAAATGGCTACATGAAGATGCATATGCCCCTTCTGCCGAAGACATTGTCCATGTGGGTGAGCTTTAGCCAAGGACATATGGGACCAAGCTCTCCACCCAGACACTGCTTTGAACACATTTGCCAGTTCAAGCACACAAAGGCTGTCCCTGCCACATCACACAACGGCAAGCTCTAGCCACCCTCATCTTATTTTCCTTGTGATCATGGGTTCAAGTTCCAAAACTATGACATTCCAGATTTTGGATATCTGATATTCCCCTACCATCACTTTTGTTTTAAATAATTTCCTGTCTCTGACATTTAAGTGTCATTTTGGGGGAGGAGTGTTTTCATTTAAAGTTGCTTCATGCCTCAGTTTCCCAACCCCAATATTATCTTACGGTTTTCAGGTTCCTAAATATTTAAAATAGGCGACCACAGACTTTGTAACTATTCGATCTCTAGAGCCTTGGCTGTCACCTCCTTTGGCTTTCTGGTTGTTTTCTCCTTGGTACTCATATATATGACCTTCTTTCTCTCACTTTGCCCCCACCCCTCTTCTCCCCCCTCCTCCCATTTTTTGAATCTATGCAGTTTCTTCAAAAATTATCCTTCAGTGTGGTAAGCCTAGCCACTAAAAGTATGCCAAGGAAGACCCAGGCGAGACTGAGTGTAATTGCAGGCCCATTTCTCTGCCTTTGCCTTTGTGTGGGTGCACACGTGCGTGCGTGCGTGCGTGCGTGTGTGTGTGTGTGTGTGTGTGTAATAAGCAAGCCCCACATGGTCATCTTCAGTTCTGCTTGTCCCCAGGCCTATTTTCAGCCATTGAGCTGCCTTTCTAATCTCCCCGCTTCTTATCTATGTGTGCGAAGTGTTTGCACTGTCTTTCCTTTTAATAAACTGTCACCCTAAATCAGGTGTCCTCAAACTATGGCCCGAGGGCCACATGCGGGCCACCTAGCACATTTATCTGGCCCTCTGGGTGTTTTTGCCGCAGCTGCCTGTCTTGCTTAGCAGCTGACTCATCCTGGGCCCACAGTGCACACTCTCCAACCATCTGAGGGACAGTGAACTGGCCCTCTGTTTAAAAAGTTTGAGGACCCCTGCCCTAAATCATACTGCCATAACAAATAAGTGTAAAACTCAATACCATTGTCCCTCCATGTTTTTACACATAATTCAACTCACACCTTATTTAGTAAGTGATGGTGATTTCCACATTTTACAATGATTCCCACCAACTCTGCCTTTCCACACCCCATCCCGCATGCACACTTTTCCCCCATTAGCCTACCCAGCATCCAGCATACTTTATGACACTCTCAGCATGCCATTCTGGTCAAACCCCAAGTTCTTTCTCCACCCATAAAAGGTGTCCTCGAGCCCTAAGAGGAACAGAAGTTGAAGCGTGGAGGCTCATGCTGACTTTGACTCTGGGATAAAATTGGCCTTTTTCCTTCTACATCACTCGCTAAGTTCTCTTTCTCTCTTCGCTTTGTCTCCTGGGACTCAGGAGCAATTTATTCTTGAATCGCCCCTTGTTTGGTGCCAGAGAGTTTCCACTCCCTGGAGCAATGCCCGCAGTGAGATGCCAGGCAGGGGGAGGCCTGCCCTCTCTCCTGTGCAGCAGGGGAGGGGTGAGCTCGAAAGGGCCCTAGGAAAAGGTGAGCTCTCAGAGCAGAGAACATTTTCGGGCAGAGCACTTCTATACTGGAAGACACTTGTGCAAGTTTTAGATCTGGAAACAAACCCCCAAAAGCTGCTCATGACTCTGCACGCCTGGAGCATCTTCATGCCCCGCCCCTGCCATCTGCTGGCCTCACTTTGAAGCCCACTTAGCTACAGCCCAGCTACCCACTGAGAGAGATGGAATTTCCCTGGGTCCTGAATGCAAGCTCCTGGGAAAGGGATCCTGCCTGGCTCCAGTCCTGGGGTGGAGCTTGGAGTCTGCAGAGTCCATGGATGGGCCCTTTGGGGAGCCCATCGTGGTAAATGTGGAGGTGGAGAGAGGGGTCTTTTCCAGGAAAGTGTGTATGGGGGACAGACAGGGTTGGGGTGCAGTGGAGTGGATGCCAGGGGTAGGGAGCTTTCTAAGCACTGCAGAGTTTTCATTTCCAGCTGTGAGAAGACAATTTACCATACCATAAAGCCAGATCGTAGATCATTGAGCTTGTGCCTTTAACAGCTATTAGAGTTTAAAGATTCTACTGGGACTTTATGAGCCTCTTCTCTCTACCCTCAGCCCTGTCTCAGCCATGCAGTTTGGAAAGATACAAGAGGAGTCGGTGAAGGTGCAGCCTCTCCTGTTCCCTTCCACTGTGCTGCAAGAATTTCCATGGCTGAGAGAGCCGGCTGGAGGGCACAATTCAGGTAGTGACTTGCTACAGCCTCAGAAGGGCTTTGCTCCAGGTACAGTGCAGCACCTGGGAGGCTGTGGCAGCTGTTTCCATCAGGTGGTAAGCAGGCGTGTTGAGGCACGCAGGATCAGATGCAGAGGTGTTTTGCTGCTGTTGTTACTGGTATTGGTGTTGTTGTTGGACTAGAAACCAGACCCTCCAGGAAGCCCAGAGGGAAGGGGCAAGCTAGGAGGGACATAAGAAGCAGTAGGTGACTGAGGTATGTTGTCACATCCTTTCAACCCAGAGGTGACCTTAAACACGCTTCCAAGACAAACCTAGATTATGCTGTCAGGGCCCCAGCTGTTTGGCCATGGGTTTTTCTTAGGGTCTGGCCAGCTGGGAGCATTTTGCTGAATTCAGCTCCACCCTTTTCCTCTGCACCTGCTTTCCTTCCTTACCTTGTTGTTGCTGTCCCTATTCCTGAACTAGCTCTTAACCCACTCCAGCCTGTGTCCCTGCCTTCTGGACACCTTGCGGTTCCCAGGACTGACTTCTGTCCCCCTTTTTGTGCCTGTGCTCCCCACCTTGTCCATTTGACTCCTCATCCTCCAGTGCAGCTCTGCCCTTGCCTCTTCCAGGAAGCTCTCTTGACAGCCTAATCTGCACTTGGCCAGCCTCCTAAGCCACTATTTTATTTCTAGCACTTGCGGTGCTACGTTGTAGTTCTTTGCTTGTCCATTTCTTTCACTAAAAAGAGTTTCGTCTACTTCACTTTATTTGTGTATCCCCAGTGCCTGGCACACAGCAGGAGCTCAATAATTGCTTGTAGGATAAACATATGCATGAAAAAGTGAAAAACTGCTTGGCAGCCAAGCCAGCTGTTTGGCTTCAGTATAAAGCCAGGTGCCATTGTTAGACTCAATGGGCTTGATGGACACACTTTATGGAGTGAGGTTAGCCATAAAGAAAACATTTTTGGCCAGTTGCGGTGGCTCATGCTTGTAATCCTAGTACTTTGGAAGGCCGAGGTGAGAAGATTGCTTGAGGCCAGGAGTTTGAGACCAGCCTGAGCAAGAGTGAGACCTCATCTCTACAAAAAATAATAGAACTATTATCCAAGTATGGTGGCATGTGACTGTAGTCCCAGCTACTCGGGAGGCTGAGGCAGGAGGATTGCTTGAGCCCAGGAGTTAGAGGTTGTAGTGGGCTATGATGATGCCACTGCACTCTAGCCTGGGCGACAGAGCAAGATTTTCTAAAAAAAAAAAAAAAAAAAAAATTAAATAAATAAATAAATAAATAAGAAAGAAAGAAGCCATTTTTTGGTAAAGACACACTAAAGTTTAGATTGAATGCTGAAGGGGCCAGATTATTTAGGTATGATCTGTGTCAAGGTCATGTATAAAATAACAGCCTTTAAGGGCCTCCTGCTCTCTAATTCACTGTACAAATACATGTATGAACACATATAAATAGATTCTTAAGCCACTGAAGTATAGATTTGCAAAAGTGCTCAGGCCATAGGTGTCCAGGCCCATGAATATCCTTGCGAACACTCCCAGCATTCCAGAAGGCCCCACGGGGCTTTCCTCCCCATGCCCCATCTGTAAAGTGACCACCACCTGGCCCTCTGGCCTGAGAGGTTAGTTCTGCTGGCTTTGGGACTTTACAGAAATGGAATCTGACAGTGTGTGCTCTGTTGTGTCTTGCTTCTTTTGCCTAACTTTCTTTTTTCTTATTTTTTAAACCATTTTAAATTTTAGCATATTACGGGGGTATAAATGTTTATGTTACATATATTGCCTTTGCTCAGCCGAGTCAGAGTCAAGCATATCCTTCCCCCAGAAGGTGTGCACCGCACCCATTAGGTGTCAACATACCCATCCCCTACCCCCACCTGCC
>CAUYPO010040884.1:0-26957 GCA_963574435.1 Cheirogaleus major
AGTCCCAGCTACTCGGGAGGCTGAGACAGAAGGATCTCCTGAGCCCAGGAGTTTGAGGTTGCTGTGAGCGAGGCTGATGCCACGGCACTCTAGCCGGGGCAACAGAGTGAGACTCTGTCTCAAAAAAAAAAAAAAAAAAAAAATGTTTTCCAGAAGTAACGAACCCCATGGACAGTGAAAATGGAAAAAACCATGGAAATACAGACATCATTACCACAGGATCAGTAGTTAAAAATACTTGTATATTTTCAGTGTGGGAAATTCATTTCTAGACATAAACTCACTATGTATATAAAAGTCTTAGGAAAATGATCATATTTTAGAGAAATAGTAGGGAGGAAAGCTGGAGTTTCAAACTCAGACCAAATTGTAGAAGGTGATGAGTACTGAACCAAGGAATTGCTGCTTCCATCTACAAACTATGGCTCACATGCTCCCCAAATCTGGCCCCCTGCTTGTTTGGTGAATAAAGTTTTATTGGCACACGGCCATGCCCATTTATTCAAGCATTGTTGGTGGCTGCTTTTTGCGCTATAAGGGTAGAGTTGGGTCATTGTGACAGAGACCACATGGTCCCTAACGCCCTTACATAAAAAGCTGTATCCCTTATCACGGACAGTGGTGAAGGTTTCAGGCTGGGGGGTGCTGCCCCCATCATGCGGTGGGGTTCATCTGGCGGGAAGGGGACACAGGACATGGGGGAGGTAAGACATGCTGCTCAGTCACTCAGCGTAGTGCCACCAGAGAGCCGCAGTGAAAGTGGTGGCAATGAGCCTGGAGAGAAAGGGCCGTGCGAGAGATGTGACCCAACACCTGATTAGATCACAGCGAAGAAGAGAGGACACAAGGCGGCCTTTGAGGCTCTGGGCGTGAGTTACTAGATGCATGGTTGCCACAGAACTGGGAGAAGAGGAGCTGGCTTGGGGAACTTAGGAGTTCAGTTTTAGATGTACCGAGCTTGAGAGGCTGGCACCAAATCTGGGCAGAAACGCCGCAGATGGCCGGCAACGCGGAGCCTGAGAGCTCGGTCCGCGGTACGATTAATGGCAACAGAGGTGCTAATGTCATGTTGCAGTAAGGAGGGTTTTTAAAATTTATATTCGTTTAATACAAATGGTGATGAAACATGGCCATGACAGCCCTCCAAAGAGATGGGCCCTTCCTTCTGCTGTCACACGAGTAACTCTCTGGGGACAGCCGGGGGCGTCTTCTCTTCCAAAGCCCGTACTCTGTGTGCTCAGGACTCGCACCCCCGCGTCCCCCTTCCCTCAACAGTCCTCTGCGGCAGGGCCCCGGCACGCAGAGCATGGAAGGGACGCACCGGGCACCACCTGCAGCTGTTCCTGAGCGTGGGCTGCAGGCGCCGCCTCGGTCCGAGCCACTCCTGACTCCACCTGCCACAGCTTGCCTCTGTGCAGCCTCTTCAGCTTCATCTCTGAGCTCAGCCTGATTCTCACTCACGGCTTCAAATGCCAACGCTTGTTTCTCCTCTCAGTTCTTTTGCTCATGGAAACAAGTTCCTTTTCTGCTTCAGCCACCGGGATTTGAGAAGAAAACTGTTCTTCCCAGATGCCCTGAACCCTGACTCCGTGGTTTGCATGGATTTCCCCCAACAGAATTTTCCAGAACATTCCTGACCCCTCAGACCTCAGGCTGAGGTTCCTACCCCTTTGTTTCTCTGGAACCCTCTTCATCCAGTGCTTCCTCAAACTTCCATGAATCCACTGCCCCAAAGTGTCCCTTCTGTGTTGTCTCTCGTATCTCCTTTCCTCATTTGTTCGACAGCTCTTCAACTGTGTCTTTTTGCCTCTAAACCCAACCCTATATCTACTTCTTCCAACCCCTCTCCAGAGTTACATCACTCCTCCAGACAAACTTTTGCAAAAATTTATAAAAATATCTGTGAATGCTAGCATATCTGCAACCTATCTAAAAGATCATTAAGTCCAGGCACAGTGGCTCACACCCACAATCCCAGCACTGGGGGAGGCTGAGGCGGGAAGATTGCTTGAGGTCAGGAGTTTGAGACCAGCCTGAGCAACATGGCAAGACCCTGTCTCTACAAAAATTTAAAAATTAGCTGGGCATGGTGGTGCAGCCTGTAGTCCCAGCTACTCAGGAGGCTGAGGCAGGAGGATCACTTGAGCCCAGGAGTTCGAGGCTGCAGCGAGCTGTGATTGCGCCACTGCACTACACTCTGGGCAAACGAGTAAGACCCTGTCTCTGAAAAATTTAAAAAAAGATTAGGCCCTTGATGCCTTGATGGAGTAAGGAGTGGGGTGTGAGACTAATTATGCCAGTAGTTGATCTATTTGTATTTCAGCTCCTGGGAGGGATATTATAGTTACAGGGATCAATGATCAACATTAGAAAAGTTATTTTTGTAATTATAATGTTGTTATTATAAAGAAATAAAAGGTTGTCTTGTAATTCACTAAGATAATTGTAAATTTTTTCCTGCTGATTGGTATGTGTAAGGTTTATTACTACATATTTTCCCTGTCACTCCTTTGTGACATGCTCCTAGATGACTTGACAGCTGGCAGGCTCTAGGGAGGTGACAATGTGGCCAACCACCATTTCTTTGGCCAGACACGCAAGCTATTTCAGCCCTGACCTTTGTTTGCTCACCCCTGACTTCTCCATCCAGTGGCAAGGGCTGGGCATTTCTTGCCCTCATTTCTGTTCATGTACATCCAAAATATATCGACAAGTCAATTCTATTGTTAAGAACAAACCAATTTCACACAATCGCTATAAAAAATGGAAGACACAAATTCTTTACACAACAAGGGAGTCCTAATTTCATTAGTGTAAAGCAATTCCACTCTTTCCGGCTTGTGTTTGAAGCATCCTGTCTTAGGAGAAGCCCATCGTGGCCCGGTGAGGCTGAGTCTGCTTGATTAATCTTATGTAGCTTTCGGCAAAAATTAATTTACCAAAACATCAAAAATCAAAACAAATAATTTAAACATAGCTCCACTAAAGCTCAAATGAAGAAAGCATGAAAACAATTTTTATATCTTTTATTCCTCCTTTAAAATTGACTTAAAATGCCAGTTTATCTGTTTGGAAAAATCAAGATACATTCTTTTCAAGACAGGCTGAAAAGGAATATGGATAATCCAAAAATAATCTTTCTCTCATTAAATTTGAAATGGTGGGGATGCAGGTACTTTATTTTGCTTTCTATTATTTTTTGGGAAATAAAGAATAACAAATGAGAAAAAATTAAAACTATGTTTGGTAATAACCTAAAACTTGCCTCTAACGTTGCATTTTTCTTTTGTAGTATCTGGGTGTGTAACACGCACCACAGCGGTTCTTCCCTAAGGGGGAAGCTAAGGGAATTAAACAATGCTGTTGCGCACGTGGACGGCGGCTGTGGCCAACCTCATGGATTTGGTCGCTGGATCTTGCACTCCATTAACAGAACCAGTGCAGTAAGTCACAGACTAAAGCGACTTCCAGCGGTGGTCACGCACACAGCCCGCAAGTCTCTGTCGCGGTCCCCGAGTTCGACCCTCGTCCCCCAACCTCACCCGCAGGTGCCACGTGCCGAGACCCCGCGCCCGCGGCTGCCTTTCCCCTGGGGCTCCCCGCGAAGGAAGAGAGGCCGGACCCGCGCACCCCACTCTCCCGCGAGTCTGTCCCCTCATGATCCGGACTCGAAAGGGGACCCCGGCCCCAGGGCGGCCACGGAGGCGGGGCTGGCGCGCGGAAAGGCGGGGTCAGCACGAGGTGGAGGCGGGGCCGGCGCGCGGAAAGGCGGGGTCAGCACGCGGTGGAGGTGGGGCGGCGCATGGAGGGGCGGAGTCAGCACGCGGTGGAGGCGGGGCGGCGTGTGGAGGGGCGGAGTCAGCACGCGGTGGAGGCGGGGCGGCGCTCAGCGGGGGCGGGGCCTCGTGCTAACGGTCGCGCGGCCGCGCGCGTACACCAGGCTGCGGGCCGAGCGCGCCCTGGAGAAGTCGCGGGGCGCGGGCGAGCACCGGGGAGGTCTGGGCGGCGGCTGTGGCTGTGGAGCGCGAGGAGCAGCCAGGCTAGGGAGCCTCCGGTGAGCCGCCTCGCGCTGGCCGGAGTGCCTGGCGGCCCGCGCTGTGGCTTCTCCGGGGCTGTGGTGTCCCCGGGCTGTGGCGTCCGGGGCTGTGTCTCCTCCGGGCTGTGGCGTCCCTGGGCTGTGGCGTCCGGGGTTGTGTCTCCCCCGGGCTGTGTCGTCCCCGGGCTGTGGTGTACGCGGGCTGTGGCGTCCGGGGCTGTATCTCCCCCAGGCTGTGGTGTCTCCGTGCTGTGTCGTCCCCGGGCTGTGGTGTACCCGGACTGTGGCGTCCGGGGCTGTATCTCCCCCAGGCTGTGGTGTCTCTGTGCTGTGGTGTCCCGAGGGCTGTGGTGTACCCGGACTGTGGCGTCTGGGGCTGTATCTCCCCCGGGCTGTGGCGTCCGGCGTTGTGTCTCCCCCGCGCTGTGGCGTCCCCGGGCTGTGGGACGCGTGCGGGAGCCCGTGGGACAGGCCGTGTGGAACGCGGTGTCGCGGGCGCCCCGCAGCTATCGGCGCAAACAGCGACCGCGGACGGGAGATCGTTTCCCGCCAGGTCCCTTCGGTCCGCACCAGGGCTCCCGGGGAGCTGCCCGCCGCCCCCTGCGCGACGCCGCGCCCGGGGCACGGAGCGAACGGGCGCGCGGCCGCCCTGACCGACGGACTGACGGGGTCGACGCGGCGCTCGTGCAGAGGTGCGAGGCGCACGGTTGAAAGCAAGCCAGGCAGTTCTCGCTGCTTTTTGTCAAGGCAGTGTTAGAAAATGGACGGCTGTCCAAGGTCGCTTCCAAGCACTCTTCCGCCCCCGGAACGGACGCCCTGAGTGTCCGGCGTCAGCTAGACTCTCACGGTGTCCGCCAGGGTCCCGCCGGAGCAGCTTTATCAAAGTTTGTCTGAATCTGGGGTTTGAGATGGGAGGCGGAGAGAGTTCCCTGGGACGGAAATGGCCACGTGACGGGCTTCCCAGCAATAAAATGGGAAATTATGGGAACCTCGTCACTGAGCTCTCAAGATATAAATGATACTCCTTCCCATAGCTCAAACGCTTGACGTAAATGTAAAATTAGCTGACTAAACTTCTATTTATCTAAAAAACTGTAGCAGTGTTATTCTCAAGTTACAAATTAGATCGTTTTTAGGGCTTATTCATTAATTTAGTCAACAAAGAAGCGGCAGCTACCGTGTGAGGCACTGTGGGATGCGGTGAGAGGAGTGTGGCTCTGTCCTCGTGAGCTGACCGTCTCATGAGGGGGAAAGACGTAGAAATGCCACCGCGGGAGCTAGGAGTGCAGGCAGGGAGTGCTTGCGAGAGGCGGGTAGCAGGGGCCTCCCCTGGAGACGGAGGCGCCCAGGATCCTGGCCCGGGTGCTCGAGGAAGCGTGGGAGGCCCCGGGCCCCGGCCAAGGAAGTGAGTGCAGATGACGGGCTGGAGAGTGGTTCTCGAAGGGCAGGGTGGTGTGAAGCCAGGAACAGGTAGCAGAGGCCGGAGCACCTGGCATTACCGGCTGTGGCAAGGAGTCTGGATCTTATCCAGGGTGTGGTGGGAAGGGTTTTAAGCAAGGAAGTGATGCTGTTTAGGTTTTAAAAGGTGATTCTGTCATATGGAGAAGAGACAGATGAAGGGGCAGGAGTGGTGAGGAGGTCAGGGAGGTGGGGAGGAGTGATCAGAGTCAAGAGATAATGAGCAAGGAGAATTAATTGGCAGGACTTGGCAAAGATTGCCTGGGGCCTGGGAGGTGAAGGAGAGGGATGTCATTGATGACAGAGTGGACAGGAACAGAATTTTCTGATGGGAAGGTCTGGGGCAGCTTCAGGGCACCAGCGCAGCACTCAGGCCTCAAGTCTCGGTGGATAATTATTACCTTGAAAAGAACAGGCTGGCCACACACAGGCCTCTCTTCCTGGCTCTGGGCAGTACCCTAAAGTCAGCAAAGGTCGCCTTGGATGCCCTCTCCACCCCTCTGCCCACAATTCCTCCAACCCAGGCCTCAAACTGACTAAACTCTGGCCTGCTCAGAATTTGAGGCTGTGGCCTCAAAATCAGAAGGTTGGTGGGGTTTGCCTTAAGGGTCTGATGACACCCTCAGCTGACCTGTGGGCCAGATACCTTCTCAGAACAAGCAGCCAGCAGCGTCCTTACCTCATCTGGGCCCACAGAGTCCCCTTCTTTTGTGCCAGAGGCCCAGTAGGAGTAAGGGCTAAGTAATGCAGCCTTCTCTTCTGGAGGAAAGCTCAGCAAGGAGGAGCTCGGGCCCAGCCATGCCCTAATGAATCCTAAATGAGGGACCATAAAGGTCCTGGGAGGAACTGGCCATGTTAGGTTGGGCTCTGGGCTAGACAGGAGGTTGCTCTTCAAAAGCAGGAGGATGGCTCAGAGCTCAGGGAGGGGAATTTGGGAGGCTGGGGAAGGAGAGCGGTCAGAGTTGGTTACGGTATACCTACAGTCTGTAGTGTCGGGCCAGCCTTACAGCAGGCACCTGTGGCATTACCACTACTGTTAGCTTAACCTGGAGAACTGGAGTAGAGCTGCTACCACCAACTCTTTCCTTCCACCCTTGCCAGGGATCTGGATCAGTGGCCTCAAGGCTGTCCCAAATCTAGCCCTCTGTTTTCACAGCTCCTCTCTGAGGCTCTGGGTGAATATGAGGAGAAGTTCTGGGGACCAGCCCCCAGATCTACCTCTGTCCTGATTCAGGGCCTGACACATATTAGACCCTCAATCCTCATGTGTTGAATGAATAAACTGGTATGAACCAGGTTATTACAGTACTCTAGGTGAGGAATGGCTGAGCGTTGGGCTGGGAAGATGAAATTGGAGATGGAGAAAAGGAGACATTTAAAATATGTTTTTAAACTAGAAGGGGCAGTAGTTGCTGATGAATCAGGTAGTCTCTGAATTCCTATATTGAATTCTATTTCATGTTAATTTTGTATCTGTCAAAATGGTGGGTGAGAGAAGTCATGCTTTTGTGGATGGACACTGAAGTACATTACCATATACCTGGAGCAAGAGTAGACACTGAAGGAACTTCAAAGAGATAATATGATGTCATGTATGTCACTGACCAGACCACCAAGAGGTGCTAAGGGGTAAAAAAAAGTTCAAGAATTCATCACAGGTTCTGAGGTTAGGAAAATTGGGGGGATTCATTTAGAATGTAGGTGGGTTTGTTTTATTTTTGTTTTTTGAGACAGGATCTAACTCTTGCCTGGGCTAGAGTGCAGTGGCATCATCATAGCTCACTGCAGCCTCCAAACTCCTGGGCTGGAGTGATCCTTCTGCCTCAGCCTCTGGAGTAGCTGGGACTACAAGTGCATGCCACAATGCCTGGCTGGCTTGCTTCTTTCTTTCTTTCTTTCTTTCTTTCCTTCCTTCCTTTTCCTTTATTTTCTTTCTTTCTTTCCTTCTTTCTTTTCTTTACCTTTCCTTTCCCCTTTCTTTTCCCCTTTCCCCTTTCCTTCCCTTTCCCTTTCCGGGTCTTGCTATTGCCCAGGCAGGCGTTGCATTTTTTCACAAAATTTAGCCATGAAATAATTCATCCTCTCCAACCTCAAATGACTGACAGTGGATAGACTCTCAATAAATATTTGTGGAACGAATGGGTGAATGAATGAATCTATTAGTTTGGCAAGTATTTCAGAGAGTGAAATTGCTCTGTAAGCCAGACCAGGCCAGGCCAAAGAATGAATGAGGAACTCAACACTGCTTATTTCCCAAGTGTTTCTTCTGGCACCAAAGGGCCTTGAATGAAAGAACTGCTGCATGGGATAATATTGAAGGGCAGTGCTATCACCTGTTGTGAGCCTGGGAGCATCCAGGCATCTTGTATACATTATTTCTAATTCTCACTACAAGGTAGATATCCACATTTTAAGAATGAGGAAATTAAAGTTTAGTAATGTCAAAACATGCAACTGCAAACTAGTGGTGCTGGAATTCAAAATCGTATTTGACTAACTCCATAGGCTCCCTGAAACTGAGGTGTCATGGGATACATCCTTGAACTGAAGCCTGTGGGTGAAGGCATTCACAGAGTTAAAGAGGCCCTGGGTTATAAAGTGAAATCAAATCAAACTGTCAGTTTTGTGTAGCTTACAATTTTTCTACAGTGAAACCTTTTATAATGATGGTATTGAGGGACAAGCCACCATTTCATTAATTTGATATTTGTTGCGTGTTTTCTAGTACAAGGTAGCATTGAAATACACACATAAAAATATGCAAGATGCCACCTCTGCCCTCATGGAGCTTACCATTTAGAGGTGTATTTAAAATAACTACCTTTCTCCCTATACAGTGTAACCAAATGCACAATTTGAGGTGTTTACAGTGGATTTTTGCTGTATTTTTTAGGTAGGCTTGATGTTAATAAATATTTAAATCCTTAAATGTCCCATTGAATCATCTCTTATCTGAAACTCTACATTTACGTAGTTCTCAAAAATTTTTAAATTTTACATGGCTTAGAAAGTGAAAGTTAAAAATTGAAACCTACCTATATAGTTATATCATTCAAAATTATAAAAGGACACTTTGAACATGTTTTCTATAGGTTGAATATGTATTAATTTACATGCCACCATTATAATAAAATTTTCCAAAGAATGAGTAAAATATCCAGTGTTTTCCTAAATAATTTTTAAAATTTTATAATTTTTCATGGTTTATTTCAGCTATTCAATTTATATATCTAAATTATATTTTCTAAAATACAGATTAAAAAATGGCAAACTCCTTTGCATCGAGGACCTATACTGCACTTTCAGATCTGCATCCAAATATGGCTAATCTGGTAGGTTTCAATTGTATGGTGGTTTGATTGTTCTCTAATGAAACTATGTGGTAACATTGTATTATGTCAACATTATTCATTCAACACATGCTTGTATAATTGACAAATATATAGACACTCATTGCATTTCTATAATTGTTAGATATTAAGTGTCCCTAAACTTCTTCGCATTTGTGCCAACTAAATAAAAATATTTTTTTGGTCTGCAGAGTAGGAGATATGATTGTAGATGTGACTAGTGATTGTTCAAAATGACCAGAAAGACTGGGCAACATAGCAAGACCCAGTCTCTACAAAAAATGCTTTTAAAAAATTAGCCAGATGTGGTGCATTCACCTGCAGTCCCAGCTATTCAGGAGGCTGAGGCAAGAGGATGGCTTTAGCCCAGGTGTACAAGGCTGCAGTGAGCTATGATTATGCCATGCACTCCAGCCTGGGTGACAGAGTAAGACTTTGTCTCTGGGAAAAAAAATCAAAATATTTTGTATTATTTTAATTAAATATTAATAAAATGAAAATTTAATAAATGTTCAAGCTTAGCATTGTAAAATTAAACCATTTTTGTTCAACAGTAATAGTTCTCTTACCAAATTATCCAAGTTATAATCTTAAATACTTGCCTTATGCTGCTTCTATAACATAAGGTACACAACAGGTGTGTTTCTGAAATGATTATGTGAAAATTGATTTTTGGGGAGGAGTTATAGGAGAAGTCAATGATTTTGAGTATACTGAGACTGTTATTTATTTAAAAGAAATCTGGGTAGAATAATCTTATAAGGTGAAGAACTTATTGTAAAAAGACTACCATACCCCTTACTTTCCTTGCCCCTCAGCAGTCTTCTACTTACATTGGGTTTTGCAAATCAGATTTCTTAAAATGGGATAAATTTAAATTTACATGTAACTTTAATAATTTACAATTCAAGGTTTATTAATGGTAAGATAATTTTTATAGTTACAGTTTTTCTTAAAAGGTAAACTATTTGCTAATTGCTTCTTCAGATAGAAAGTTTTATTCAACATTTTCATTTCTCAAAATTCAGTAAGATCTGCATGTTTAAGAAATTGAAGAAATAATGGCAACATTTCTAAATGCAATAAGACTAGCTGATAGCTCAACTAGAATGTAGTAGTCTTAAAACCTTGACTGTACTTTAAATGTCATAGATTATTATAAGGTTAAGATCAGTTGGTGGAATTAGCAATATAAGTTTAGGTTTTTCCTTTCAGAAAAAGGTATTTATTTTTAAATACATGTGCTTTCTTAAAACACATTTTTAATGTTTAATTTTTCTTTTGTAGTTACTAAAGAAAACATTAAATTTTTTCTTTTTTAAAATTTTTTTCTTTTAAAACATGCCTCACAGAAAATTATACATTAAAAATTTTAAGAAGATATTACTATCTGTAAGATTTAAAATCTAGGACTTTAGGATTTAGGTTTATTAGCAGCAATATATAACTTCTGTTATAGTCTAATTTGTAGACTGCCCAGCATGTTTGGATTAATAATCTAAGCAATTTTATATGAATTGTTGGAAAACCCTACATAAAGGAGAGCTTTGAAGACCATGGCAAATTAAATTGCATTATACATGTGCTTTGGATGAACTCCGTAAGGACTGATAGCATAGGGCGGTTACTGTGCTGCTCTAGTGATTGAAAATAAAGTAAAAACATACTAAGTATTAAACGATTATATTTGTAATAGCAGTTAACCATCTGATTACTTTGTACTGTTCCTTGTGGAATTGAAAATTTATGAAGTTCTTTTAGATGTTTGCCTGGAATAAATATATTTAAATGGTTCCTGGTCAAAAATGTTTGTTAAAGCTAGTAAAACGTAACAAGTCCATGAAATTAAATTTACCGTGTACATCTGTGTTTAATATTGGTCTTCTATAACCTTTTTGTTTTTCAGAAAATAATTGGTATAGTTATTGGGAAAACAGATGTCAAAGGCTTTCCAGACAGAAAAAGCTGAGTTCTATTTAACTCTTTGCTTCATTTTTTCATCAACTGTGTCTTATGACTGCAACAAAGAATATATGTGATTAATTTTTCTATGCATGTTTAACTCCTTAAGAACAATGGCCATTCTCGCTATTTTATGGTCAGGTACCCAGTTCAAGGCCATATGTGTAGGAGGACATTAAAATAATTTTAAATGATTTTATTTGATGTTTCTCAAACATAATTTTAAAGGTTTGGGGTATACAATGCCGAAATAGCTAGTTAAATTGGTCAACTCATTAACTTCACTCAACATGTGTTTATTTAGGACCTCCACTGAGTAAGGCCCTGTGGAATACCAAGGAAAAATAGAAATTGTAGTCTCATGTCATCTTCAAATACCGTAGTGTCTAAGAGGATAGCCTTGGAGCTAGACTACCTGGGCTGACCATTCACTGAGTGATCTAAGATCTCTCCTGTATACATCTATGAAATGGGGATAAATAAAGCTGATGTGAGAATTAGATAAGTTCACACCATGTAAGGGTTAGCATCACGTGTGGCCCATACTAAGAACGCCATGTTGACCATTGCTTTCAGCTTAACAGGTGGGAGATATACATGCAAATCTCAAATAAGAGAAAGTGGTAATGATGAGAGTTCTTGAGCAGGAAGGTATCATGACAAAGTAGTACCTGAGGGAAAGCAAAATGTGATGGTGGCAGTATCTATGTATTTACTCAAACAACCAGATGGGTCAGTGAAAAAAATTCATCTTTCATGTATGGAAAAAACAGTTACATTTGGCTTTAGTGGTTCTTAGAGAGTTGCTTGAACTGTGAAAGAGTTTTAGGACTATGGAATCATAATCTAAGACTAAAACTGGATTTTTAAACTTTCAGTTGATTTAGGGGGTACAAGTGTTTTTTGTCACATGGATGAATTATATAATGCTAAAGTCAGGGCTTTTAGTGTACCTGTCACCAGAAATGTGTACATTATACCCAATAGGCAATTTTTTATCCCTCGCTCCCCTCCTTCCCTCCCTCTTCTTAGATTTCAATGTCCATTATACCACTTTATGACCACATATACCCATCATGTAGCTCCCACTTATAAGTGAGAACATGTGGTATTTTTTTTTCCATTCCTGAGATACTTCACTAAGGATAATGCTCTCCAGTTCCATACACGTTGCTGCAGAAGACATTATTCATTCCTTTTTATGCCTGAGTAGTACTCCACGGTGTATATATCCCATGTTTTCTTTATCCACTCATCAGTTGATGGGCACTTAGGTTGATTCCATATCTTTGCTACTGTGAATTGTGCCATGATAAACATTTGGGTATAGGTGTCATTTTAATATAATGACTTCTTTTCCTTTGAGTAGATACCCAGTAGTAGGATTGGTGGATGAAATGGTAGGTGTACTTTTAGTTCTTTGAATAATCTCCATACTGGTTTCCATAGATGTTCTACTAATTTACATTCCCACCAACAGTGTATAAGCATTTGCTTTTCATTGCATCTGCTCCAATGTCTGTTGTTTTTTGACTTATTAATAATGGCCATTCTGACAGGGGTAAGGTGGTATCTCATTGTGGCTTTAATTTGCATTTCCCTGATGATTAGTGATATTGAGCATTTTTCATATGTTTGTTGGCCACTTGTATATCTTCTTTTGAAAAAAAATCTGTTCATGTCTAAAGATGGATTTTTAAAGTCAACTCACTTTTAAACTTTTGTAGTTGACGTGAAAGATAAAATACAGAATTAGCAGTTTACTACTACTACCATGTTTCCCCGAAAATAAGACAGGGTCTTATATTTATTTTTCCTCAAGAAGACACCCCAGGGCTTATTTTCAGAGGATGTGTTATTTTTTTTTAAGTGCGGTACAACAATCTACATTTATTCAAATATAGTTAAGTTGTCGTCTTCTGAAACATCATCATAACTTTCCAAACCCCAAATTCCATCCTGAATTTCTTGCGACTCTATTTCCTTTAGAACCATTGGCCCCAATCTCTCATGTCGAGCAATAGAGCTCTCATGGGGCAGACAAGAAGGGCTGCTCCTCTTCTTTACCGCTCTTCGATGAAATGCATGGGTTGTGCAGATGTGCTGCGTAGCCACGCCCATCACTAGGTCTTATTTTCGGGATAGGGCTTATATTGTGCCAATGCTTAAAAATCCTGCTAGGGCTTATTTTATGGGTAGGTCTTACTTGGGGAAACACGGTAGCTTTAAAACCTTTTTATTAAAGGTTATAGTATAAGTGTTTCTGTGCAGCTTAAGTGAATCAGAGCTCTATCCAGCCAGCCAGTAATTTTGGCAGAAGACATTAATTTTGCTGGAATCACCTAATTAATTGTGTCTGTGTTACTTTGACTCATGGCATAGTGATAGGTACCTTTATTTTTGTTTTAGTTCATATTAATATTCCTTTTTTAACAAAGATGTCATCTGGTACTCATACTCATTTGTATGTGCCTTTATTTTATCATAACTAATTAGATCAGAATTACTATTTGCATAGTTTGAGGAAGTCTATATGTCTTTCTGTTTACTAAACCCCAGAAGGTATAACTTAAAGTACATGAATTAGAAAAAAGTAATTATTAAAATTTTTGCTAAACTTATGACAATGAAATACAGTTTTTCACCTATCAGATTGTGAGCATAGGAGAAACACTTCTCTATTGTTTGACTTATTTTTATGATGACATCTTTAGCATTTCTTTTTTGGAGAAGGTATGCTTACTGACTTTTAAAAGAATTGCACATGTAACATTTTCATTAAAAATTCCAGCAGGATCAAAGGTCATAGAGTTGAAAAGTGAAATTCCCCCTTCAACCCCCCATTCTAGCCATCTTAGTCCTCTCCACAAAGATAGATACTAATAATAGTTCAGTATATATTTATAGTTTTCATATTTATATTAGGTTGTATTTTTTAATTAGCAAAAATAGTAATGGGATTTCCATTTTCGGAAAAAATGTACTTGCTGACCCCTAGCGGTACTCATTTAGTTGCACACAATTTGTTTTGAAATATTTAGATTTGAATTATGACTTAGGTTAAAACAATATCAGCTGGGTGCGGTGGCTCACGCCTGTAATCCTAGCACTCTGGGAGGCCGAGGCAGGAGGATTGCTTGAGTTCAGGAGTTTGAGACCAGCCTGAGCAAGAGCGAGACCCCGTCTCTAAAAGAAAAAAAAAATATCAGTAAGAGAGAAATGGAGAATCTAAGCTGATATCTGGCCGGGTTGAGTCTGCATATCTTCCCCTCCAAATACACAGATAACTGGGGAAAGGGAGCAAAGGGACCAGTAATAAGGTGAACTATTGGCAGATTTTTATTACTTTGCTTTGAAATTCATAAAAGCACAAGTATTTATAGAATATACATCCAAAATATAACATTTTGTACCATATGTTTTGAGTACTTTTATCATACTAATCATCAATAATCAGTCATTTTAAAAGCTGAAATGAAACTTTGAAAAATAAAAGCATTGGTTTTCCCCTAGATATTGGATCAGAGAGGTACACTTTCAGCTTCACCGTTCGGGACTCACCAACCTGTTTTGTAAATGCAACATCTTGGGGCAATGAAGGTTACATCAAGTCCCTTTCTGACAGCTTTAGGGTGGGTGAATGTGGTAAGTTTGCACTGATTCTTAAACTGCTTCTGTTCCAGTATTATCCCTGCAGCATGTTTTGCAACTATATTAAGGGAGTCAAAATGAAATAATACACAGTTGATAATTCTCAAGAACCTTATCAGAAAAAAAGTCAAGTTTAAGGGCATAACGCAAGGCATTCAGCATGTTACTTGAAGCCTACAAACATGACGGTTATATTTTTACTAGGGAATGTTGCCATCTTTGGTTTATTACATGTTTCAATTTGTATCAACCCCTATTTTGTTGTAATCAGTTTCCTTCCTTCTTTCCCCTTTCCTTTCCTTTCCTTTCCTTTCCTTTCCTTTCCTCTTTCCTCTTTCCTCTTTCCTCTTTCCTCTTTCCTTTTTCCTTTTTCCTCTCCCCTCCCTTCCTCTCCCCTTTCCAGGCTGGAGTGCAGTAGCATTATTATAGCTCACTGTAGTTTCAAACTCCTGGGCTCACATGCGCTACCATGCTGGGCTAATTTTTTAAAAATGTTTCTGTAGAGATGTGGTCTTGCTATATTACCCAGGCTGATCTTGAACTTCTGGCCCCAAGTGATCTTCCTGCTTCAGCCTCCCAAAGTGCTAGGGTTATAGACATAAGCCACCATGCCCAGCCGTTGTTTCTATACACATATCATGGGGCCACTGAATAGATTTTGATAAGAGTTGATATTTGAATTTTTAATGGAATTTTAAGGAACTTTATCTTTAGTTGAAATACCAAATCTTTTGCATTTTCTACTCACCCCAGTATCCTTCTGACAGTAAAGCATAGCATAGTAGAAAGAACAAGGACTTCAGAAACTTAGATCTGGATTCAAATCCCAGCTGCAACATGTGTGTATATTGTGACTTTGAAAAAACTTTTTGGTTCTTGAAAAACTAAGCGAGATAGTGTGCCTAGTATAATATAAAGTGTAGAGCCTAGTCACTCAGTAATCGATAGCTCTAGCCTCATAAAAGAAACAAGAAAGCATGTGTACTAGCTCTCCTTCATGGTAGAAAAGAGACAGGAGAGAGCAATGTGAGTAATTAAACCACTTGTCTTTAATACTGTAGTATCAAGCAGCCCATCACCCACACCAGTTATTTAGTACCTGATCATATATTGTCTTGTAGTATTAACTTTTAGGGTTATGTTTATATATAACATCTCTCTAGTTGAATAATAAGATCATCGAACATGTGGGCTGTGAAGGCAGAGAACTTTGCAAACTTCATATGGCCCAGTGCAGTTATAAACATTCCTTGAATGGATGCAGGAATGTTAGTTATATAGAAAGATAAAGAAATATTTCAGTATCAAAATGTTATATGTTGACGATTGTGAGGATGAATGACAGAAGGGATTGTAAAAACCTAAAGTTGGTGATGATTATAAATATAAGTGGGATGTTAGGATTTTAGTGTTTTAGGGTGAAAAGATTACAGATTTTTGAAGTAGGACAATTCTAATTCTGGGTCTACTACTTTCTAGATATATAACCTCAAGAAATTTACTTAACCTCTGTGAGCATCAGTTCCTTATTTGTAAGACACAGATAATTGTAAATGGTTGTGTGAGGAATGAGCAAAGCAGAGCACTGGAAGGTCGCATAGGCCATGAAGAAGCTGAAACCCTAAAATATTGGGCTGACAAAGCTGCTGAGTGGCAGCGCCCATGTTAGTGTCCCAGACTTTGCATTGCTCTTTCCACCCCCACTGTGGTTTCCATGGCAAGTGTGAAGTGGGAAGAGGTCTTATTGAAGGCCATGTTGTCACGAGATCAAATGCTGAATGTCACTAGACCAATAAAGTGATATCAGTGTGGTCACGTGTTGGGATTTAAACACACAGCATCAGAAACGTCATCTGGGGTCATACTGATGGTCGTAACCTTGGGATTCCACTTCTCACAGCAACATGCGATGGGGACTATGGGGGATACAGGGTATCGGCTCAGACCTCAGAAACCACATTGTGACAGTCATTGTTGTATACACTTGTTTTTTATTTACTCTGTTACTGTATTGTAATACCATCATACTTTACCCTCTTTTTTAGTGATAATTGAAAATCCCCTGATCCAAAGAAAGGAAATAGAAAGAGAAGAAAAATTTAGCCCTGCAACTCCTAGGTAAATATCTGTCTAATGCAGAGATCAACAATCTTTGTGCAAGAATGATCATTACTAATAATTTTCTATCAGATTAGCGGAGAACTTACTAATGGTACTCTACTTCAATTTGAAAATTAGGAGTTTAATTATCTTTCACAACATTTATCTTTGATTATAAGATAATTTACTTTGATATAGACTCACCTGAAAAAATGGCTGTGTTTTTAGTACTTTCTTATTCTTAGATTTACAAAAATTTGACTCCAGTCACGTTAAAACTGAAGATAAATCTTGGAAATTATATGTCTTTTTTTGTATCAGGGTATCACTCTGCTCACATGTTTTACCATCTTAGGCTCCTTGGAAGCAGAGCTTGGGAGGAGGATTCTTGTGCAAGTGCTTTATTGAGGGAGAGTTCTCCCGAGACACCTGCAAGGATAGGGTTGGGGTGGGGGAGAAGCTGAACAAAGAAGTGAGTTCACCTGGAGCCTCCACCAGAGCCTAGGAGGGAGCTCTGGAGGAGTAGCCCCTCAGAGTAGCACACTGAGGGGAGGGGTGCATCTCCCCTTTTGTACCCTGTATTCATCATTGGCTGTAGTCCATCCTCTCCCCAATCCCCAGAGGTGGTGAGGTGTCATCTCAAAGGCCGTTCTGGTAGTTCTGTACCAGCCTGCATGTGGAGGATGGACCGTAGGGTATGAAGCTTAGTTAGGAGGGCAAGGCAGTGGGGTGGGACAGAAGCGATGTGATTCTAAGGCAGTGGCATGGGGTGGGGGCTGGGTAGGGGTGCAGGGGGAAGAGCAGCTCAGTTTAGGTGCATTTTGCTCCACAGAGACTGCTGCAGCGGTAAGAAAACACAGTCCTTGACCTAAGTAAGGCACTAGGCAGAGCAGCCAGGGTCATAAAAGAAACAAGAAGTCCTTGGGTTTGTAAGACCCCCTAAAGTTTTATTTTTATTTTTTTGCTGGTCAAGTGGAACAGTGGGAGTGGAGAAGGAACAAAGGAATCTTTAACTGATTGTGATCAGTTAGTTGTAAACACCACTGCACTCGGACCAATCCCCGCTAAAGTTTTAGAGTGCATTTATACCTGTTTCATAGAGAAGGAAACAAGCTCAGAATCTTGGACAAGGTCAGATAAGTAATATTCTTAGAGCTCAGGCATGAATTGATCCTTGAAACATTTTCTTTGGCTGAGCGTGGTGGCTCACACCTGTAATCCTAGCACATTGGGAGTCTGAGGTCGGAGGATTGCTTGAGGCTAGGAGTTCAAGACCAGCCTGGACATTATGGAGACATTGTCTCTATAAAAAAAACAGAAAAAATTTGCTGGGCATGGTAGTGTGTAGCGAGCTGTGATGATACCACTGTACTCTAACCCAGGCAACAGAGTGAGACCTTGTCTCAAAAAAACCAAAACAAAACACTAAAATAAATTTTCTTAATTAAAATACATTTTAAACAAAAAATATTTTACCACACTATTCAGTTTTTTAAGAGTAAAAAGTATAAATTTCATAATATAGTCTAAATTTCAACCAACAAAGTAATTTAACTGTGAACCTAGAAGTATTTTTCTATTCAAAAATCATTTGATATTAACCTTTTTGTGTGTTTTTGCAATTTAGCAACTATAAACTATTGCTCAGTGAGAATCACTCAATGGTAAAGGTTTGTTCCAGTTGTGGAGTGGATCCCAAGTTACTTTCTTTGATACATTTACCTGTTAAAGAGTCTCCAGATTATTACACATTGGGTGACATTGTTGCAAATGGACAAAGTCTCAATGGGAAGATTATCAATGTGCTTGCAGCTGTGAGGTCGGTAAGTTAAGACTCCAACAATGCCAACTGCTATTTAGGGTGGGGGAGTCTCTATCATTTAATTTGCCTTTGGGCTGTAGTGTCATCATGATCTGATGGGGTAATTTTTCCTCTGTATCTCGGTAGTGAGTTGAGTTTAGAAAACAGTAACACTTCTCATTAAAGGGAAAGTAGCATTTTATCTGTGAATGAGCTGCAAAACAAAATCATATCTGAATGCTAAATGCTAAGTACTACTCTCCTCATAAATGATGCTCTAGGTATATGAGAGCTTTTCTTACTTCACTTAAAGATGCAAATGGAAAGGATGAGCTTACTGGCTTGCAGATCTCCATCATGTTCCTTGAATAGGCATATTGAATAAGTCAAGGAATTAATTCTGTGTTTGTGTGCTCAGATCTGCTTGGAGACGAGGGAGGGAGGGAGAATACCCACTGTGCTGCCCAGGGGGCTCTGCTGTCTAATCATGGCATGGCACCGCGCTGGCCAGCACTCCACGGGGCTCCTTCCTAGCCATCAGCATCTGTCTCAGGCACTGCAGCAAGGGCTGTAGTCTGTCAGTCTAGAGTCCCTGCGCAAAGATTTAGAGGTAGACCTCAGCAGTAAAATTGCACAAAAGTATACGAAGAAAATGAAATAGGAAAGAGTAATTTCTCAATACAGGGAGGGATAGTCAATAGACCAAAAAAAAAAAAAAAAAAAAAAGGGAACTAGACTTACACACTTCTTAGAGTTAATGTGGTAAGTAAATCTAGGTGCTTTGTGGTATTAAATGCTGACTGAGAGAGCGCTGACTCTCAGGTGGCAGGCCCCTGGCTGCAGAGGCCATGTCTGTTTCGTTCACCACCCTAGCCCTGGCCTAACACAGGGCTTGGCACATGGGGAGTGTGACATATAATATAGGGTGGAGGAATAAACACCCTATATGACAATCAGGAAAAATAGAAGTCACTTTCTGGACAATTTAAGTTTAGTCTTACTCAATTGTTCAATGAAGTACTCAATTGTACGCAGTTTCCTCACAGTTCTTTATAATGCCATTACATTTATAATGTACTAAAATTGTCTAAGATTCAGTAAGAATATATGATAATGAATATACAGAAAAACCTGCAACTTTTCCCACTCCCCAGTGAGTCTGGCACCCATCACTTCTTTTCATGCCTTTGCCGCCTCTTTTGCTCCTAGTCCTCTTTCATTTCCTTGTCTTCACACTTTTATTTAACCTGTTGTCTCTTCTTCCTCACCTCCACTGTCTTTTCACTTTAAATCTCCTTTTAATACAATGTTCTCCCCTCAGCACCACCACTCCCACCCCAGCTGTGCAGGCTGGCCTCTCTCATCCTCTGGCTGTCCTTCCCGCTGACTTTCCTGTCCAGATCCTGTTCTCTTGGCACCTTTGCATCTTTCTTCAGCTCCTTCCCACAGAGTTCAGTCCTGCCAGCAGACACAGTGGTGGCAGTGGCATGGTGGCAGCCGACGACTGTGTGGGGGCCGCTGCTGTGTGGCCATCAGAGGTGCCTGCTGTTGCCATGAGAGAAGGGCCCCTGGGTCACCTCCACTTCTTTGATCCTCTTACCCCACTACAGACAGAACTGGACAGTGAGCCAAAGTGCTTTCCCAGACCCCTTGTGGCCTCACCGCCTTGGCCCTGGGGAGAAGGCAAAGGATGCAAAGGCAGATACATCTTCTATTTGATACGGAGATGGGGACACCGAGGCCCGGAGAGCCTAAGTTCATTTAGTCACACGAGCTCCTTGCCAGGCTCCATGCTAAGCCATGGGGATACACGGATGTGGAAAATACACTTTCTACCCTCAAGGAGGCCACATAGATGCCACCAAGGGGCCTATCATGGAGTATGTGTTCTGGATGTTAGGAAGACTCAGTCTCAACTTTAAGCCCTTATGGCCCCCCCATGAAGACAAGGTGTGTCTAACTTATAGCCTCAGCCAAATAACACCTGGTTTAGAGACAGAAGACACTTTAAAATCATCAAATATATATTAATGGTTCTTGCTATTTGAATATTTCTAATTTGATGTTTAAAAGGTAAACATTTGTTATTTCTATTAACAAATAACTACCTCTACAATGATTGATGAAGAATAATGATTTCTTCCCATTTCTAAGGTTGGGGAGCCAAAGTACTTCACAACTTCAGACCGAAGGAAAGGCCAGAGGTGTGAAGTTAAACTCTACGATGAGACAGAGTCGTCTTTTGCAATGATATGGTAACCTCCCATGTCTGTTCCAAACTGAAATCCCTGCTTTTATCACCGAGGCACAGGGCATTTTCATTTTATTGAAAATAGGATGGATTTCATATTAAGAGAGGAGGAATCATAGGAAATGAATGATATTTTAAGAAATAAACCTCACTCTTGAATGCTGAGTTGTTATGGACAGCACCTTAAAATAAGGTCTTTAGATGGCATAGAATTGCAGGTGGACTCCACTGTGACCAGTGTTGTTACTGAATTCTGTTTTATAGCAATGGTGTCTTATTAGGTCCCATTGATAACAGACAAGCCAGAATTTCCTTTGTGCTTCTTTTGTTTCACCCTGAGCAGGGCAGGGCACAAGGTGTGGTGGGGCACAGGGTGTGTGGGGGCAGGGTGGGTACTGCACCTTGAAGCACTGTGGTTACAACAAGGCACGCCTAGGTACCAAAGGAAGCAATTTGAAAAGTGCCTTTAACCCGTCAAGTCCCCTGAGCAGTTTATCCATTGTAGGGGCCCCTACCTTCATGGTCTAAAAGTTTGGCTTTAAAGTCTTTAGACTTTTAGTCACTCGGTTCTAACTAGCCTGGAGTGACCAAGAGCTAGGCACATGAAGACTTGGGAGAGCAGAGTGTAGTTAGAGCTGAGTGTGTGTGAAGGACCGATACGTCACTTGGGTGTTGAATGCTCTGTGAGATGGAAAAGAAGCAGAAAACACCCCGAAGGACCCTAACCCCAGCCACTGGGACATTATTTTTTTGTAAATATCATGTCACTACCAGTTTTTCCTAATTTATTCAATTTGTGTCATTTTTTAAACAAATGCAGTTGGGATAATGAATCCATTTTACTTGCACAGAACTGGATGCCACGAGCAACAGGTATCATAATTCAGTGTTTATGTTCAATATTTGTCATTTTTGTCCCCCTATATAATATTTTAAAATGGCTTTTTCCCCAAACAGTAATATTTGCCTCAGATGTAAGAATAAGTTTTGACAGATTTCGGAACTGCATGACAGCAACAGTAATCTCAAAAACCATTATTACAACTAATCCAGGTAAAAAGCTTTCTGACACTTTTCATCCTTTGGAAATGACCATGAACATATTCCAGTATTTGTGCAGCCTATTTAGGAATGAAAATGTAGCTTGGATTTAATTTGAATTAAAGGTGAAAAATTGCTTTATATGACTTTCTTTAACTTAAAATGAGATCTATAGCTTTGATATCTTTACGAAAGAAATGTGAAATACCAGACTAATTTTTTTTTTTTTTTGGGACAGGGTCTCACTTTGTTGCCCAGCCTAGAGTGCTGTGACGTCAGCCTTGCTCACAGCAACCTCAAACTCCTGGGCTCAAGCAATCCTTCTGCCTCAGCTTCCCGAGTAGCTGGGATTATAGGCATGCACCACCATGCCCGGCTAATTTTTTTCTATATATTTTTAGTTGGCCAATTAATTTCTTTCTATTTTTAGTAGAGACGGGGTCTCGCTTTTGCTCAGGCTGATCTTGAACTCCTGACCTTGAGCGATCCGCCCGCCTTGGCCTCCCAGAGTGCTAAGATTACAGGCGTGAGCCACTGCGCCTGGCCCAGACTAATTTTTAAGGTATCATCCATTGTGATAATTTTTAAAATTTTTTAATTTTTATTCATTTCATTTGATTTTTTTGAGACAGGTTCTTGCTCTGTTGCCTGGGCTAGAGTGCGGTGGTGCAATCATAGCTCACCACAACCTCAATCTCCTGGGCTCAAGTGATCCTCCTGCCTCAGCCTCCTGAGTAGCTGGGACTACAGGTGTGCACCACTGTGCCCAGCTAATTTTTTTAATTTTTAATTTTTGTAGAGATGGCATCTTGCTATTGCCCAGGCTGGTCTCAAACTCCTGGCCTCAAGTGATCCTCCCACCACGGACTCCTAAAGTGGTAGGATTATAGACGTGAGCCACTATGCCTGGCCTCAAGACTAAATGAGACAGGATGTTGTACATTTGTCTCTAATGACAGATTCAAAGGGAAACTGTCAAAATATTTTGAGCAATGCCAGTATCACTAGAATAAGTGCCTTCTTTCTCAAGGAGACAGATTGTTTATTACCAATTTTATAATTGACAAAAATTTGTATTGTATGAAACATGTTTTGAAATATGTATACATTGCAGAATGGCTAAATCAAGCTAATTAACATGCACTACTTCACATACTTATCAATTTTTTGTGATGAGAACACTTACAATCTGCTCTCTTAGCACTTCAAGAATATAGTATGGTCACCTATAGTGCCTATGGTCACCTAGTGACCATAGTCACCATGTTGTACAGTAGATCTAGATCTCTTGAATTTATTTTGTCAAGGAGACAAATTTAAAGGAGAGTACTTACAAGGGTGCCTAAATTTGTGTGCTTGTTTAAATCATCCTTATTTCTAATTTCCTGGGCTACACCTGCCTTATAGAAATTAAAAACCTCTAAATGGCTTAAGCGTTCATCCTAGCCAGCATGTCAAGACTTCCTTTTTACTTTGTACTGAAAGTAACCCAATAGGGACAGTCAGGATGACCCTGTTATCAGCGGGGACCTGTGTGGCTGCACTGGTCCTCTCTGCCCCCAGCCTCTGTACTGAGGCGATTGGTGGCTTGGCTTCTGTGGCCCTGCTCCAGCACCTGCTCCCTTCTGATGTGCAGCAGCTCTGCTGTATTTCCACAACATGCATTGATTCACTCGTTAATTTATAAATGGTTTTGAATGCCTTTTATTTTCCAAGTATTGAGATAACTTAAATCCCTTCTGAAACAAGGCAGGAGACGAGTGGATGGTCAGATGGATGGAAGGAAAGCTACTATCCTGGATACTTGAAATACAAAAATAAAAAGGCAAACTCTCTGCCCATGAAGAGTTTATAGTCTAGTTCTGAGAAAGACAGACAGTGATGAGACTTATTGTAATGGGAGCAAGGAGAGAGAAATCCCTAAATCTGCCGAGGGGAGTTAGGGGAATCCAAGCATGTCAGGGCAATTTGTACAATGTCCAGGTAGGGTGGGGGCACTTCAAGACAATCACTTATTGGAGTTTGGGTTATTGGGGTTGAGGGGCACCAGCCCCCTCTACTCCCGAGTATACTTGTATCCTAATTTGAGGAACAAGGCTTTAAAATAACCTTTTGTTTTGTCAAATGTTTTATTGAGTGTAGACATCTGGAGTACTGTCAAACATGCATTATCTGTAGATTCAAACAGGAGCAAGCCATATTGTCCTCACTGTCAAATATGTCAGGCTTGGCATACATGATGTGGAGAGTAATGAAATATTATGGGAGTAATATGGTTCCTGAAAAGCTTCTACAATTTCCAGTGGGGTCTTAACCATGTAAAAAGCAAAGCTGTTTACATTTAGTGAACTTACATTTCACTGGAGGTACACAGTATTTTAATTTCAAAACAAAAACAATTTGTAGAAGATTCCCATCTCCCCAACTTTATTTATTATACAAACATGAAAAGTTTTCAGAAATTTTAATTTAAAAAAATTATATGCTTTTGTACATTTTCCTGAGTAATAGCTATAATCTATTTCTTCTTTCGTTCTTGAGGTGTGTTAAATTTAAAGAAGATATTCAACAGTATTGTGTCTGTACTTTCCAGCAGCCTTGAATGCATTTCCTCTTTAAAATCTTCATATTTCATTAATTCAACCATAGTGAATCCCTTTTCGAAATCTTTGTGAATCTTTCCTGTAGCCTGAGGAGGCTTCGTCCCTGTCCTAATGGGCCGTGCACGCACTTCATCTGGGCCTGCGGTGAAAAAGTATTCCAGCTGGAGTGCTGCACACCCAACCCTAGTGATCTTTGGCAAAGCACTTGTGTCAGGTTTGCTTCCAGATACACCTGTCTCTCCTCATCATCATTCTTGCAACTCGAGTTCCATGGCCCCACTAAACGAATGACCAAGGCACCTGGTTCATACTTGTGTACCCACCTTTAGTTTTTATCAACCATTTGTTTTTCTTTCTAATGTAGTCTTTTTCAGAAAGATTAACCAAATAAACCATTGGTTTTGAAGTAAAAAATAAGTGTTTATACAGTGCTTCAATCTTTTTGTCATTTCAGTCCTGATAGAAGCAAACAGGTTTCTTTTGATTATGACCTGGGATTGACTTTGCACAGTATAGAATATTCAGGTTTTAGTTTTTTATCTCCTCTTCTCACAGCCACCTTTTCTAGTTCAGCTATAATGAGCCCAATCATTTCCTCATCTTTAAGCTGAAGCTCTTTATGTATTATTTCTATATCTTGAATAGGATCTACACTTTCTTCAACATACATGATATCATCATCTTCAAAAGCACCTGTTAGGTGAAAGGTCCCATCGCAGGCGCTAATATGAGATAAGAAATCATTTCCTGGGCATTGTGAGCTCCTTTCACAAGGCTAGCAACATCCACTACATTTATAAAGGCAGGAATTGTATTTGCTGCTTTGTGGTACTGGCAAAGAAAGTCAAAGCTTTCACCTGGCACAGGTACTCTGCTCTTGTTAGGATCAATAGTGCAGAATGGGAAATTTTCTGCTGAAGCCTGACTATTGGTTAATATAATACATTGAAGAAGTTATTTTCCTAACATTTGCAAATTCAACAATACCAGTTTTCAGGGAAGTTCCAAATCTTCCAATGATTGGAGGGTGGTTTAATTCCATCACCTCCCTTTTGGGGGGGCATCATGCTAGGGGTGGGCAATGATACAGGGGCCCAGTAGCAGTGAGAGATGGGTCCTGGTGGCAGCTGGAGGTGGGGAGGAAGCTAAAATAACCTTTTTAAAAAATATATTTTCTGGGCTGAGTGCAGTGGTCCACACTTGTAATCCTAGCACTTTGGGAGGCCGAAGTGGGAGTATTGCTTGAGGCCAAGAGTTCAAATCCAGTCTGAACAACATAGTGAGTCTCTGTCTCTGCAAAATAATAAAAAAACAAAAATCAGCTGGGCATGGTGGTGCATACCTACAGTCCCAGCTACTGGGGAGGCTGAGGCAGGAGGATCGCTTGAGCTCAGGAATTTGAGGTTGCAGTGAGCTATGATCATGCCACTGCACTCCAGCCTGGGTGACAGAGCAAGACCCTGTCATCTCAAAAAATGATTAGAAGGGAAATACATATAAAATTCAGAAAGTACATAAAAACATTTAAAAAGGAAAACAAAGATTACCTGTAATTTCACTATCTAGAGTCATTTTTTTCACATATTTTCTTCTAGATAATTTTGCTTTTTTATATATATGTAGATTTTTTACTTAAAAGGATACTGAACGGCCGGGCGCGGTGGCTCACGCCTGTAATCCTAGCACTCTGGGAGGCCGAGGTGGGCGGATCGCTCAAGGTCAGGAGTTCGAAACCAGAGCGAGACCCCATCTCTACTAAAAATAGAAAGAAATTAATCGGCCAACTAAAACTATATAGAAAAATTACCCGGGCATGGTGGCACACGCCTGTATTCCCAGCTACTCGGGAGGCTGAGGCAGAAGGATCACTCGAGCCCAGGAGTTTGAGGTTGCTGTGAGCTAGGCTGATGCCACGGCACTCTAGCCCAGGGAACAGAGTGAGACTCTGTCTCACAAAAAAAAAAAAAAAAAAAAAAGAAGTCTGTGGCCCTAGTGACTAAGGGTGACGCAGAGATGGGTGTTGGTGTTTTCTTGCAGGGCCTGGAAATGAGTGGGGAACATGCATGGCATTAAAAAAAAAAAGTAGGTTTTCTGAGCCTCCCATGCATTTCCTAGAAGCACAAACTGTCCTCATGGGAATGAAGAGAGAAGACCGTGCTCCTAACCTGGGGGTGTGGACACAGAGAGAGGACAGCTCCTCGCAAGCCCTGCCCCTCCTCCCACTATGACCACGGAGAACCACGTCCAGGTCCTCAGCACCTTCTTGAAACTCCTTCCCAAAACGATCGGGAGGCAAAGTTCACAGGGCTACGCAGAAGCTGACGTCCCCAGCCAGGAGGAACCATGGACCTTCTATGCAGTGTCCTGTGTCCATGTCTTGTGAAAAACTGATTAGCTCGTTTAAGTGAGACTAAAAGCCCCCAGCAGGGACATCCCTCTCCCCGACGAGGCAGACTACTTCCTGCAGTGAATTTCGGTTTTAGAAATTACTCTCCTGCCCAGGAAAGTCAACTTTACTCCTTGTGCTTGTGTGCTTGTGGGCGTGGACTCCTAGTTTATAGCGCAGTAGCTACTTTCCCCAGCTTTGAAAACCGCGGCACTAACAGGAACCCAGTCATTGAACTCGCAGATCGCCGAGTTCGGCCTCTCTCCTGACATTTGCCAGGCGTGCTGTAACTACAGGAATACAAGCCCCGAGACTGGG
>CAUYPO010040885.1:0-19246 GCA_963574435.1 Cheirogaleus major
ATGCTCTTTTGGGTAGATGCCTAATAATGTTTTGATCATCTGATAAGTTGTTGTATTTCTTTAAAAATTTTTTCATTATATATTTCTGATTGTGATTTATATTCATTTTATTTTCCTTTTGCCATAAATACTTTAAAAGATATGATTTAATTACTAAAGTTGTATATGGTCCCAAAGTTTCCATCATGCCTACAGTGCACTCCCAATTACAAGATGATAGAACTAAGCTTCTGGATTTTATTTAGTATGCATAATATTTTGGTATTTTTAACATCTAAATTTCTAATCTATCTGAATTGAAAACCAGCCAATGAAATGTGTCTGTAAAAATACACAGAAACACATATACATACATATATGTATACATGTAATACATATTTGCTTGGATATGCACATATCATGTGCATTGGCTAAAACACCCTAAGCATCACACATGTTGTATTAGAATGAGAGTTAGCCTACATGTCACACAATAAGGATTCTAATCTCATTAAATTCATTACTTTGTTGTTAAACATCAAGCAAATAACTTTATATATCTAGATCCATTCCTTGAACTGCAAAATAAATTGATTGAAAAATGTATCTAAGGTATCTAAAAATTTATTAGATAGAAACTAAAGTTTGTGCATGCTGCATGTTACTCTGATCGCTACAAGATCCTCAAAATCCATAACCTTCTGCTGGCTAAAATTAATGCTCAGATCTGCAATTAGAGGTTAACTAGTGTACACATTGTCTATACTAGGTACATCTGCCATTGGTTGCTTAGCTCTTAAATTCTTTGTCTAGGTGGAAAATCTGACCTCATAGTCACAACCATTGGTGATTTGACCAAGGATGCCATCAGATTCTTGAACAGATGCATTCAAGTTCTTAGGCTGTGTAGCTTCTTAACACTTGTAACTTTGATGCAGAGGATTAATTTGAGAAATTAATTTCATTTCTCCAGCAATTACAACAAGGAAACTGTATTCTTCATGGATTGTGTTTCTTGAAATTCATATGCAAACTGTCAGCAGAAAACAAAAGAAAATGATATTAAGAGGATGATGGAAGAGGGAGAATAAGAGAAATGGAGGTGCAAGGACAAGAATCCCTGGGACACGAGAATTCCTTTTGTTTTTCATAGCTTTTGAGTCTAGATGAAGCATGTGTGCTTCACTTACTTTCTCTGATTTTCATGAAAATATTCTGTAATCTTATGTTCTATAAACTTTCCTATATAAGTGCTACGAAATGTGTTTTGTCCTCCCAACATTTATAAATTGAAGTCCTAACCCCGTGTGATGGTACTTGGAGATAGAGCCTTTGGGAAGTAGTTAGGTTCACATGAAGTTGTGAGAGTGGAGCCCTCATGATGGTGTTAGCACTCTTCAGAAAGAGAAACCAAAGAGCTTACTCTCTCTCTCTCTCTTCCTACCACGTGAGGGTGGAGTGAGAAGGTCTGCAAATCAGAAAGAAAACCTTCACCAGAAATCAAATCTGCTGGCACCTTGATCTTGAATTTCTCAGCTTCCAGGACTGTGAGAAATAATTTTCTGTTGTTTAAGGCACCCAGTCTATGATATATTTGTTATGGCAGTTCAAGTTGATTAAGGCCAGTGTTATTCTACTCGTAGTACCAAAATCTGTATTATGCAAGGGTCTCCAGAGAAGTAGAGCCAATAGGACATATGTGTGTGTATCTATATCATCTACAGTGTGTGTATCTATACACAACATATTGATATGCCAGTATCTGCAGTGTGCAAACTGGAGACCAAAGAGAGTTAGTAATATAGTTCCAGTATGAGAACAAGTATAAGTTTCAGTCTGAGTAGGAGTCTAAAGGCAGGAAGACAGATGGATGTCCTAGCTCATAGACAATTAGGCAGAGAAAGTAAGCTTTTCCTTATTTATTCTTTTCATTCTATTCAGGCCTTCAATGGATTGGATGAGGCACATCCATACTGGGGATGGCAAACTGCTTTACTCATTCTATCAATTCAAACATTAATTTCATCCAGAAACATCTTCACAGGCATACCCAGCATAATGTTTAGTCAAATATCTGGGCACCCTATTACTCAGTCAAGTTGACACATAAAATTAACCATCATCATGAACTATCTACATAGAAGTTTTGTCACTTTCAAAACAAACTGCCCTGAATAAATGTTTCTTCCAATTCCCAGTATCTAAAATCTTTTGAATAAAAAAATTATTTCAATTCCCTTGTTCTGAGTGCACAACCAATGAAGTATTTGATAAGGTAAAATTTTCATAATATATTTGTCCTGTACTTTCTCACTGCTCACCTTATAGTGTTGCATGATTATTTCTCTAAGTATGCAATATGCCCTAATAGTTTTCTTTCTTTTTCATAGCCTGCAAATTTCCTTTTTATGTGCAAATAATATTGGGACAAAGAAAGTTAAAAACAAAACAAAAAAAACTTAACTACTCTCTCCAGAAAATACTTGCTTCTAAAAGGTTAGAAAATGAAACAATTAAAATAATTTCTTCGCAATACTAACAGCTTGATCATGACAGCTCACTTCAAGAACCTTGCCTCGCTGATTGACCCATTCAAAACTATTATGTCATAAACGCTCATTTTTTCCTAATTTCCAATTCTTAAGACCCTCCTGGCCCTAAACCCCAACAAATATCCTTTTCCAATTTCCCTAATTTGAGACATGGCTGAGACTGTCAAGATAGTTCTTCTTTCCTTCAGTCAGTCTCATAAACCTAGCTTTGCATTTTCAACAGATTTTTTTATATTTGCCAGTAGTCCCAGCAGGTATAGTGTATCAGAGGGAAAGGATTTGAAAAGAAATAGGAAGAAGGAAGAAAATTCTGTCCACCTTGAAAGCATTATCATATAAGTGAAAGAAAGAACTGAATTTCTATAGAAAAGCTAGACAGTGGGACCAGGTTAGAGTATTATTATACACTGTATAAAAGTTCAGAGGAAATACTTTGGTGAGGACAAAGCAGTGCAAGCATGTCTGCCACACACTTTATTTCCTGGCACATCTTCCTCAATTTGTACAAATTTAAAATTTCATAAGAATTCTACTGACGAATTACACACTAGTCCTTTTAAAAAAGGATTTTCATGTTTCACTTCTTTATTTTTTATGAATTGGAAAATTCCTCCTCTTTCACCATCTACTTTCTTCCTACCTACCAATATTAAAATTTGGATATTAATATTCCTATATATTTGTATTATATTTATTTTAAACCAACTATTTCATAGGAAATTTATATATAGTAAATATAGTAAAAATAGTAATATACAAACTATTTAAATACAGAAAAAAATTACAGGTTTACCAAAAGCATGAGTGTCTAGATAATACACAAGTAGTCTTCTTTTTGACCCTTAACCCACCATTTTGGCTTAAATACAAAAAGAGGATCAGATGGTTCCCACTACTAAATCAAGAAGATAAAATTAAATAGTTACTCTAAAATAAGATGGAAAAAAACAGGTCATTTTTAGAAGACAGTTCTGGGTCAGAAGAACAAACAAACAGACAAAAGAACCATAAGAATAGCTGTAGCTCAAAGATATCGGCTCTGTTTATGTAAAGATCCTGTTCTAGCTTATTAATATAAATATTTACTGGTGGCTGTTGTTTTGCCTTCTTTTGTTCCTTTTTTTGTCACAAGATGGTTTTCTAATTTATATCTTTTCTCACTTTACTTTTTTTTTTTTTTAACCAAATCTTGTGGTCTCTTTGCACACCTTCCTTTCCAAAATGTAATTAACAGAACTGAGAGATTTCAAACTCAAACTTCCATTTTTGTACTAGGATTCAAAGAATTGGTACTAAATCAATTGAGTTCTCAATTCAAATGTATGAGCCAAGATATTACCCAGTGCAGGGATCAGTGTCCACAAATAATGATTTCAAATTAGATGTTCTTAGGTGCAAAGGAGCAGGCAATAGACAGTCCCATAGATGAAGGGCAAAAAATTGCTTCATAGCATGTAGGATATACTAAATTATGCCAGACTCACTTGAATTTTAAAATAGCTAAAAAAGAATGCTTGCAATATGTTGAGCAACTACAATATGCTGAGTATTGTATATGAGTATATGGTAAAAGTTTTATAAATATCTTAATCGTTAAAAATGCTTCAAATCATATAGTACATTTGTATTTTATGGGTAAGAAAAGTAAAAATACAAATAGTAGGTTTATTTTCAAGTTCACGTACCAAGTCGATGACAGAATTCAAACCCATGTCTGACTGATTTCACAGCTATAACCTTTTCTCTGGGTTAGATTGTCATAAACTTTCCCAGAACACTATTAGAACATTTTCTTTTTCTGACTTTTGAAACATCAAGGGCTTGATTTTACTTGCTGAGAAGATTTTGACATAGATGCAAATGAATCAAGATGATTTACTGTGTTTTATTTTCTTTCCCCTAAAACCTAGATGAAAATTATCCTCTATTTTAGGAGAAATTTCAAATATAGAGGATATTATAACACTGGAAACAGATTCTCTTTTGTAGCTTCCTCTAATTATCACTTGAAATTAAAGCCTTGGAAGGCACAGAATCTATTAGCCCTTCTCCCCCTGAATGTTCTTACCAATAACCAATTCTGCATTCACCATCGCGTAGACATATGGAGTTGCTCAGTCTTTTATTGAGACTCTTGATTGAGAAGCCTCATGGGACCGTGAACAGCCAAGGAAAGAGAAAAGGATTAGTAGTAATAATACTAAGATTGGACTGGAAAGGCTGATTCAGCAGATATATGAGCCATAATTTCACATCCTACCATGCCAGCAGCAAGGGAACTAATTACATGGCAGACACTGTGGACTTCAGCTACATTTTTCATTTCACCTCAGGTGAAGTCAAATCTTCCAAAGACTTAGCTATATAAAACAATGTGTTTGCTGCCAACATGCACTAAAATATGTATGACAAAAATGTAATATCAGGCTTTCCATGTAACAAAAATTCCCAAAGTCATAAAAGTACTGCTTCCTTTCTCATTAATAAGGGGACTTGATCTCAATCAATGAATTGCAATATCCTTGTTTATTGTGACGCTTCATAGTATATACAACATGCAGGTGAGTGGGCTTTCCAAAAAACCTAATTTATTGAATTTTGGGCTGTAGAAAATATGTCAAGTTAATGTTGTATAATGCAATTTC
This sequence comes from Cheirogaleus major, assembly GCA_963574435.1. Taxonomy (NCBI): domain Eukaryota; kingdom Metazoa; phylum Chordata; class Mammalia; order Primates; family Cheirogaleidae; genus Cheirogaleus; species Cheirogaleus major. The sequence continues at coordinate 5,177 of CAUYPO010040885.1, forward strand.
ACATTTTTTAACATTTTAAAAAGAAACACTTTTTCCAAAATATAATAAAATGATATTATTAATGACTATACAATTAACACTTTCTTGTTCTTAAAGATATGTTACTAAAATATGAGCTTAACGTTTCCTTTATTTTTTCCCTTTTCAGCTTTGTTTTTAAAATTTTCAGTCAACTAAAAGTGTTCATCAAATACATAACATGTACATAGATCTGAAATAGCCATTATAAATAGATAATTTTTTAAAATGACTGTCACTAAGTTCAAAAGATGTTAATAATGTATTAGAAAAAAGTATGCAAACAATAAAAATAGAAGAGAATAAATGAACCATACACATGAAGAGTTATTAGTATGCACATAGAACTCTATTCAAGTAAAGGGTTTTAGAATTCCACACTGATGCCTGCTCATTCTCTTCTTCTCCTCATGAACATATGTCCTCATTTAAGCAAAAGCTTAATTCCATGTCAGTGATCCATTCATCATCAAACTCTTAATGATACCTCTAATCTCATCATCATCTGTTTTTAAGTTTATTTTTGTCTCCTCCCCTTTGCCTCTATCATATTACAAATGATAGACACTTTTAAGAAAGTTTTTTACTAATGCCTATTTTTTAAAAAATAATTTATATACACCTACATACTGGATAATCATCTATTAAATAAATAATATTTTATCATATTTTATAGCACATGCTAAATGCTAGAATTTTAGTCACACAAAAGTCAGGCATGATTTCTGCCTTCATTCTAGCTGATAAAGCCACCAGGATAAAACTTACATGTCTCAAATAAATATCTAGAACTTATAAGCATTTTGTAGAAGAGATCAGCTGATGAGTCTGCAAACACTTCTTATCTTTACCTTGCACAAATAACAAATCTATACTTTTCAGCCTTCTGTGTCTTTAAATATGGCCATGTTATTCTGGGTCCATATTACTGGGTTCCAGGCAATAGAATGTGAGTGGAAATGATGTGTGTCAAATCACATCTAGCAAGGCACACTGGTACCTCTCACGTGTAGTTCCTTCTTACTTGCTCTTCCATTGAACACCACTGAATCTGTGAATGATAGAACTTTCATAAGAAAGTAACAAGAGATTCTTAATCACTGTTCAAAAGACAGCAACCTATTGACCATAAGCATCCTTTTGCTTTTCACGTAAATCCAAAATATGCTTCTATTAACTTAAGCCACAGAGATTACAGGGCTTAGATTTTGGCTCTGATGTTATTTTAATTAATACAGCACTAGGTGAGATGGAGCTATAAAAATCACTCTTGAAACATATATTAGCTTCACCACAGGATAGAGGGCAGCAAGGAAACATACTGAAGGCTGAAAATATGGAAAGCCACCATATGTAGGACACAACGCTCATTAAAAATGTTGCCTGCCATGATTTATAAGACAGTACACATTGCCTATAGCTCTAAGAAAAATAGTTGAAGTGATAATGTATATTGGCATTTACTTTCACTTATAGACACATTTTACAAGAAATTCAAGAGCACTGACTAGAATTGGAGAATTTCTAAATATTAAAATAAAAGAAATAGAGATAATTCATTCCCAAAACTGATCAAGAAGAATAAAGAGAATTCTTTACAAACCCAGCATCAGGTGTACAATGAAATATATCATCTAAGATGTTTTAGAAGTAAACAAGAAAAGAGGAGGAATAAGTTCAAAAGATGCATTGTATAATATGGTTAAGAAAAATAAAATTAAAGAAAAAATACCCTTAAATCTGAAATATTTAAATGAAATGAACTAATTCAATTTGCCAAATCTACCGTAAATAATATGATGCAATCTCAACATATGTGGAACTAATAAAGCAATTCAATCCTTAATTAAAAGCATTCTATGAAGAAAAATCCAAGCCTAAATTTCTTTATTAATAAATTCTACTAAACACTCTATAAATACTTTCAGAGAAAGGAAAAAGAAGGTACACCCAACATCTCATGTTGGAAGACTACCATAATTTTTTTTGGAAAAATTAAAAAAAAAACAGCCTGACAATATCATTAATAAAAAGTAGATGCAAAAATTCTCAAAAGAATGCATCCTATTGTCAGGCCAGCAGTCTATTCTCGGTTCTTGGTGTGTTCTGACCAAAGAATGACCAGATACATCAAAAGCAAGGTAGGCAAGAGTGGAACTTTATTAAGCAAAGTAAGATAGCTTTGCCACAGGAGGGCCCTGATTGTGGCCTGGAGTCCTGTTTTATATTTCCTGGGCTGGGCCCTCCTTGTGGTTCAAATGTGACCACTGAACCACTTTGACGAACAGTTGCTAATTATATAACCTGAGTCTTACCATGCATGTGGATCTCCCATTAGCCTCTTGGAAAGTTCATGGACGGGGAGTAAATTGCAATGTGGATTTAAGCTAATGACATAATAATTAGCCTTAGGTTGCTTTCAGACCTTAGTGTACCTGGCCAGGAAATCCTCTGCATTCTTTTGCAGTTGGAGTGCTAAATTCTGATTGGCAGATTGGCAGGACATTCCCTCTTCCCCCAGGTGTGGCAATTGTGCCGTTAGCCCACGTTTGTCCCCATTTTTGACAGTCATTGAATAAAAATACTTAAACTACTGATACTGCTGGTATTAATTACTTGCTGTATGCTAAGTAATCTTCCAGGGACTCTTATGGATGATCTCACTTAATTCTTAAAATACATTTATATTGCAACTATCACAACTATTCCTTTTTTCCCCCCCATAGATGAAAATGTATCAGAGAGAGAAAAATATTAACAGATGCCAAGGCCAACATTTGAATCATTATCTTGCTAACTCTGAATTTTCAGTCATTGAGGCATCAGATATCATTTATATAGCAGAGACCAAAGTATGATGATTTGGTCTTCCTTACAGAGAACATTCAACATGGAAAAATAGAACTCCAGCTGTATTTGTAATCGAGAAAGAAACTAGACTAGACTGAAAAGGCCCAGGCTTACAAATTCATTTTAAGTGATGGTAAAATCCACTTTTCTACTATTCGAAAAGGTAGAACTATAATGTTAGGAACATGTCCATTTGCAATGACTGAAGGGTTTTTAGTGCATTTTGTCCTGCTGCTCAATGACAAACATGTGGGATTTAATGATTAAGGTACAATAGAATTTCATTTTATCTTCTCTACCATTTGTCCTGGAAGGCCTAGTGCTTCTGAATAGGACTCAGCATCCTCATCCAATATCTTCTTTGGCAAATACAGTTTTACTGCTACTAAAGTTGCTGTATGCTACTTGTAGAGTAAGAGCAAATGTATTAGAGTATCCTGTCCACAGAATGAAAATGACACATAAAAGGTTTAAAGATGAACTACAGTACCAATAAAGGCAAACAAAATACCTACAAGAAATGCCTCAGTAATAACATTTGTTTTGATAATGTTAATTTAGAGCTGAGGACAAGGACCTTTGTCTATTCCAGGAAATAGAGTTAGTAAGAGAAGTTCAATTAAATGCTGCTTCTTAGAAACAGGGGTAAATAATTCTCAGTCTCCAAAAGCCAGTTTTCTATCTTGGCATGGTACTGAGGTTTTCTGACATTTTGGGGAAGAGTATTTTTCTTATTTTGAATTCTATGATGCTTTCTTTTTATCACACTGTGCATATTTCTGAAATCTTTTTCATATGAAAGTAAATCTATTTTTAAAGGACAAATAGAAATATTCAGGAAGATTACTTATTTGAAGAAGACATTGGGATTTTTCAAAAGATAAAATCTCTGTATCTGTAAATGCTCATTCTTTGAAAGTATATGACATTTACTAACAATGAAATATAAATTAATTTGTTTTGTCCTTGGAGTTTGCGGGATGTAGTGTGTATTAGAGGAGGATAAAATGTGCAAGCATTGTGCTTTGGAAAACACTAGTCAATAAGGGTGACAATAGTAACTAGATAACTAGATTTAGGTTCTAGTAGTGGCTTGCTGCTAATTATATTTTCATGTTTAACCAGACCCTTCATCTATTAAGGACTTCCAATTGATTGGTTCAATCTATTCACTCAGTCAATGAAAATGTATGTGATCCTGTCAGTCAAGTCAAGTCACCCTGCTCAAATCCCTCACAGATTTTTACACTGATACAGGAAGGTGGACCCCAAAATGGGTCTGGCTAAAAGGCCATCTGAGTTTTTGGCTTGGTCAGGAAAGAATTCAATAGCGAGCCAAAAGAGTAAACCAAAAGCAAATTATTGAAATAACAACAATAACAACAACAACAACAACAACAACAAAAAACAGAAGGAAGTCTTGCTCCATAGGCAGAGAAGCAGCGATCTCTCAGAGCAACAGAGAGTAGAACTTTGTGAGTTTCCAGGGATTTATTTTGTGCCTTCTATGTAAGTTTATATTAAGTAGAGGGAAGATTATTCATAGTATTTCTGGGAAAGGAGTGGGAAGTTCCCAGAACTGAGGGTTCCTCCTCCTTTTAAACCATATAGGGTAACTTCCAGGAGTTGCCATGGCGCTTGTGAACTGTCCCGGCACTGGCGGGGGTTTCTGTTGGCATGCTAATACATTATAAACAGGATACAATGAGCAGTGTGGGTAACCTGAGGTTGTTTTGTTGCTGTCTGGGTTGTAGTCGGTTTTGGCTGGTTTCTTCATTGCCTTCTGTTTTATCAGAGACCTTGGTTCAGGTCTTGTGACTCCTTATCAAGCAGGACCTACCATTTCCTTATCTCACCATCACTAAAAGCCCAAGTTTTGAAAATGACGACGTCCGCTACTGCTCATCTCTTGCTACCTCAGCTCCAGCCTCAGCGGCCTCACTGCTAATCTTAGCCAAAGGCCAGTTATTAATATTTTTACCAGTTGACCACTGATTGGAGTTTGGAGTACACTCACAGTACACTCACACACTCTGTGTGTCTGGAATGTTCTCTTCCCTGGCAAAGATTCTTTGTTTAACAAAACTTTAGTCAGGTTTCTGAACCTCTCCTAAGTCCATCTGTGCACTTCCTTATGAAATCCAGTTTTAGCAAAAAATCCTGCTAAGTTATCTTAACAAGAACCACCAATCTTGATATCTATCCGGTTCCTATCCTCCACCATCCCTCAGGTAATGTTCCATCACTGTGGACTGTTTCAACAAGACTTCTGTTAGTTTGGTTTACTCAGTATCCTCTTTACCTCTGCTGTTTCCTCCTAGTAATTTTCCAGTCACTAACCCCTATCCTGCTCATTGGCTATAAATTTCCACTCGCCCATGTTGTGTTCAGAACTGAGCTCTTTCTCCTCTACCAGAAAATCCCATTGCTTGGTCCCCATACCTATCACAGTTGTTCAGAATAAAATGTTCCTTACTATGCTTTAGAAAATGTCATTGACTATTCTTTTCTTTAACATCCCTTGCCCAAGATGTTTCCTTGGTTTGCACATTCTCTTTTTCTTAAGTCTTCACTCAAGTATTACTTTCATGAAGAGGATTTTACTTATAGCCCTATTTTAAATCGAGCCTCCCTCAACACTTCTTATGCTCATTCCTATCATATTTTTCTCCTTAGTATTTTTCATTAGTTAATGCATCATATGTTTCTGTGTTTAGTTATTTTTGTTATTTTCTATCTTGCCCACCAGAACTTAAGGTCTATGATGCTGAACTATTTTTTTTTCTACTTTGTTGACTATTGTGTCTTTATCACCTAAGGCAATGCCTGGCACATAGTAGACACTCGGTAAATATTTGTAGAACAAATTAAATTAATGGGAACCTACAATATGCCAAGTCATATGTTATGCACTGGGGATAAAGCAGTGAACCATACAGACAAAATATGCACCACTTTTGCTTACATTTTAGTTATGAATATAGATCAGAAAAACTAATATTAAGCTAGGTCTGTTACAATTTAGAAAAATAAGACTTCACTCAAAAAAAAGACCAAAAATTATATGCTCAGTTTAAAAACTTTAAGAAGACCAAAAATTATAAGCTCAGGTCTGATTAAATTTACCAGTCAGGAGCAAATCATAATGGGAAAATATATGCAATTTTCCTATAAAAATGGCACCATAAGGAAGGGTAATTTAATATGGTCTTGGGAGGAGCTAACATTGTTAATGTTCATTGGAGATGCTAGGTGGAAATCTAGTTTTATATTCTGTATAAATATTTAAAACTATATCTGAATATAACTATAGTCATTCCAACACATATGGTCATTGAAAATAAATACATATCAGCAGATTCATATTAACTCAACTTCTCCCATTAGCATTCTCTTGTGTCTAGATTCTAAGACAGAGACATAATTCTTTGGGTTAGAGAAGTGGATCCGAATTACAGGTGTTATGGAAGCCTGGTGAATCAATTGCCCTGCCTTTACCTTACTCTAAGGAAGGCTGAGACATCCTTGCAGTAAGAGCTAAAATATTTGTTGCCAAGGTTATAAACAAATAATGAATAAATAAAATTGGTAATTACAGAACATTATATGTTCCATGAAGGAAATAAAGCAGGATAATTGGAGAGTAAAGGAAAGAGGACCATATAAATACTTACTAAGATGTCTTTTATCTAAAAGTCCTGTGCTTTTTATATGGAAAGAGAAAAGAGTTTCCTTTGGCATTAACACAGATCAAGGGGATGAGTCCCAGGATAGAAGTCAGAGAGGTTAAAGAAAATCAGAACTTATTGCCATTCATAGCTTTATTGTGAACCATTGCAAGGAGGTGTACAACAAAATGACGTTTTCTTCTGTTTTTGAAGAATCACTTGGGCTTCTGACAGTACAGTGAAGAAGAAAGATGGATACAGAAATACCACTCAGGAGGCTATCTGAATAATCTAGGTGAAAACCAACAAAGGCTTGGGCCGGAATAATGGGAGGGGAAGTGACAAGAAGTGAAAGGATTGTGGATACATTTTGAAGATAAAGCCAATAGAAATTAGTAATGAATTGGATATTTAATATGAGAGAAAAAGAGGTGGGAAAGATGACTTTACAGTTTTTTTGTTTGTTTTAGTAACTAGAAAAATAAAGGAGTTTTAACTAAGATAAGGAAGATGGAGTAGGAGAGGTTTCGAACAGAAGATCAAAAACTCAATTTTGGATACATTAAGTTTAAAATGACTATGGGATATCCAAGTTGGAAGGTTGATTAAATAAGATATAGTACTTGGAAAAACAAGCACCACATGTACTCACCAGCAAATTGGTATTAACTGGTCAACACCTCAGTGGACATATAGGAATAACATTTATCGGGTGTCGGGCTAGTGGGAGCGGGGGGGAGGGGATGGGTATATACAAACATAATGTGTGACGGTCTGGGGGATAGTCACACTTGAACCTCTGACTCTAGGGGGCAGGGGGGCATGGGCAATATACATAACCTTAACATTTGTACCCCCATAATATGCTGATATAAAAAATAAGTAAATAAATACATTTTACAAAAAGATATAGTACTCTGGAGTTCATAAGAAAGTTAAAGACTAGGAACAATACAAATGTTTTTAATTCCATGAGACTGGATGAGATTACTATTGGAGTGGTGCCAAATGGGAAAATACGCCTTCAGTAATAAGAATGACATAGGCTCTTGTAGGAACATGAATTTAGTAGTCTCTCTTTAGTTAATGTGCTTGTGTTTAGATTTCTAGTTGTCAGAGATGCAGTTTCGTAGCCTAAATCATGGAGGATAGAGCCATGGGTTAAATTCTGGCTCTATATATACTGCTAGCTTTGTGAATTAGGGAAGGTTAATTAAACTCTGAGCCTGTTTCTTAATTGAAAACAATAGAGCTAATAATATCTTCCTTCAGTTCTGGTGGTGAAGAAAATATGTATAAAATAAATTATTTTTAAAAATTAATAAATATACATAAAAACAACTTTCTGTTTTGCCCTTAACTATATATGAGCTAATTTTCTTTCCTCTTTAAATATTAACAGCCTTCTCTAAAGGGATAATGTGTTTTCCTGATAAAAATAAAGGCAATTAAATCTTAATAAGAAATGTTTGTGAGTGATATGCTTTGGTATTTTTTTTTCTTAATTGCATTATTAGAATAATTTCATTATTGCCTCACTTTAATAATTTGAAATTCTTAAAGATTGTTGGCAGCCAAAAATAATTGGGGTGATTCTTTGTGGTACCAGTCATGAAACATATGGTTTCTATATAATTTCTTTATAATTCTATATAATTTCATAATGCCGAATGCTACCAATAAGGTGTGTTGCATGTATGTATATGCACACATTGCTATATTTATTATAATATATATGTATTGGTACCAAGAAAATGTGTGTGTGTATGCCTCTGTGTGTGTGTATTTGGTATTTGCACTTATACTTCAATTTCTTCTGTTTGGATAGTGATGACTTAAAAATAAACGTAAGTGAAAATTAGATGTTTCTGATGTATTACTCATATCAAATATTTCTTACAGAAAGTATACTTAAAGACATGAATGAAGAAGGAATCAATCAAGCTTTTATAGTCAGTAACTTTCAAGTAATCTCACCATATAAACAACTTGAATTCTTCTGCATCATTTCTCTAAGGACACAAAACAGTCAAAAGAAAAGTCCAACAATCAATCAACTGTACAAAATTTTTATCTACATCTTATCAAATATTTGACTTTTTAAATTTTTGAATGCATAAAAATAAGTTTGAAATAGTACAGTTGAAAGAATATATATATACATATAAATAAAATATATATATGACTGAGGGGTTAATATCTAAATTAACTTCTACATTTACATTCTACTAATTTATAATATGAAAGTATTCTTAAAATAGGGAATCTGTAGCCCTTTAGTCTAAGCTTGATTTTTTTAAATTTTTCATATTTGAGGATATTTTGAAATTTCCACATAATTCAGAATTGTGTGTCTTCAGTAGTGTGTGGTTGTCTTGTATAAAAGTGTTTTCTGAATATAGTTCTTGGATTTGATATCCTGTGTTCAGTCTATTGACTACCAAGGAATTGACGGTTTATGGGTTAAAGTTATAACAACATTAAAAACCAGAAAATACTATGTAGCTAAAGAGGATCTATGTTAAATATTCTTTATGCATTATAAATTAGAAAAAATAGAAATGGTAAATATTAACAACTAGGGCTGTGAGACTGGAATGAAACTCTTATGTCAATTTATGTACATTAAACAAGTCCTACTTTACAGATGACCCCTCCCAATTTAATACCAATATTTTTGTTTTGGTTTGTATGATCAGAGTGATTGTACATCAAAGAAAAAGAAATAGCGTATTTACAAAAAGACAGGAGTGAGTTAGTTGGTAACTACCAAGAAGCAGTTAACCAGAAAGAATTTGAGACCAAGGGAATCTAAAAGTTAAGTCTGAAAGGCAAGTTTATCTGATCAAGAATTGTAATCCAGAACCTGACATGATTTAGTTTCCTCAAAGTCAAGGTTATACAAGTTGGAGCAAGGTAAAATTAATAAATACTAATTTAGTGGAAGCTCTATATTTTGTGAGTAGAAGTTAGATTGGCTGAAAGAAGACAAGTCTATATCTCTCAGAAGCTTGCCCAAAGTTAAAATGTTTTATGCAATTTGTATAGTATTACATAAAGGTTTAAAATTTTTTTGCAAATAAACATCATCTTTCTGAAAATCCATTTTTCATTTTATTTGAGGGCTTACAAATGCATGGTTTTAACTTAGGAAATGAACTATATCCAAAGAAAATAAAAATAAACAAAAGTTTAAGTATACAGTTCTTTGAAAACCAATAGTCCAATAGTAAGACATTATACTAAATGTATGATGACTTATCCATAGAACATGACATCAATATCATATTTTCAAAGAACATTTAATAAAGTAGGAAACTCTTATATAAAATTCATAATTTAAAAGTACAAGGAAGATTATTATGTATTATTATTTATTATTATGTATTATTTATTTTATGTTACTCACTGTCTAAGTTACAGAGAAAAACTATATGCAACCAAACATGTGTTGATAATCATGTGTATTTTGATAATTTCATTTTGAATAATCTATCTTACTTTTCTATGTTTTACAAACATTTTACAATAAGTATTGTTTTTATTATAATAAACAAATAATTTAATGAAAACATATATTTTTGTCATTCACACAATCAAGATACCACGTAGATTTTATGTGCTTTTATTGTCTCAAAATTTATTTTGCACTGAAGAGAAAACAATCTATTTATTGGTGAACTGAACCATTAATTGCATAAAGTGATCTCTTCTATACCTTATTGTGGTAAAATGCTATAAAAAGAAGAAAAAACACAAACTTACATAAAATATTTGTTTCTTTGAAGTTCTTTAGATTTAACCTTCTTTCTTGAAAAGCTTCATAAATAATTGAGTCTATTGTGCATGGGAATATCTGGCTAAATTCTGAAACTACAAAAATTGTAATGCTGTCACAATGGGCCTCTTAAGGTAATTTAAATTTGATATGGAATGAATTCTAGACTACCCAAAAGACTGACTACTAACTCAGAAAATCTATTTACTAAGAATAATTATCTGGGCTTATAAATGTTATTATGAGAGTGCTAATGTAAAGCAAAGCCTAATTTGCTCATTAGAAATTTTTCTAAAAAAATAATCTTTTAAGATACATGCTGTAGTGTTACAGGATGCCTTGATTATTGTTTTGCTTTGGTTTTGTATTTTTTTTCATTTTTAGTAATTTACTGATAAGAATCTAATAGTTTAATAATTTACTGATAGAAGGACTAGGTTACTAAATACATTTCTGTTTTAGTTAGCTATTATATTTTGAACAAATTACTTGTGGTCTTCTCGAGTTAGGGACTTTATTTATTAAATGGATAAATAATAGTCCCTAGCTCTATCTCATAAATTTTTAATATCCATTAAATGTGCTAATTCTTGTAGTACTTAGCATTATACCTGGAATAGTCACTGCTGTTATTTATTTTATTAATATTATTATTTACCTATTTTCTATAGTTTCTCTGTATTGAAAAATCAATAAATGTATCAATGAAGACTCCTATATACATTCTATAATAAAGACATCTGCACTTGAATGTTTATGGCAGCACAATTCACTATTGCAAGGTGTGGAAATAACCAAAGTGCTTGTCAATCCATGAGTGGATTAATAAAATATGGTATATGTATGCTGTGGAATATTACTCAATTACAAGAAGCAATGGTGATCTAGCACCTCTTATATTATCCTGGATAGAGCTTGAGCCCATCCTTTGAAGTGAGGTATCACAAGAATGGAAAAATAAACCCACATGCACTTGCAATCAAATTGGCACTAACTAATCAAAACTAAGGTGCTCACATGGTAGTAATATTCAGTGCGGGTTGGGGGTGGGGGTGGGTAAACTCACAACTAATGGATTCAGTGAAGAGCATTGCATGTGGGAAGGGCACGCCTCTAAACCCTGGCTTTGGTGAGGCAAAGTCATAACTTGTAACAAAAATGTTTGTGCCTCCGCCCCATAATATCCTGGGAAAAAAAAGACTCCTAAATATAGACCAGGGAACAACAGTGAGATAGTTTTCAGACTCAAGGAAAGTAGAACAAACAGACCAATTATTTTTCTTCATTAAATGAGAGACCTTTATGGTAAAAAGTTCTAATTTAAAATATATGTTTAACATCCATCCACACCCAAAGTTTCAACTAAGATTAACTGATGTAGTATAAACATAAGATCTTTAAAAACTATAATGTTCTCTGTAAATATGAGAGATGATTAGTAATATCTTTAGACTTTTTTTTTACAAGCATAGCAGTTAGTATTCAGGTTAGCAAACATCTTTTGCAGCATAATAAAGCATTTTAAGAATTAGTGTCTTCCTAAAAATTATGTATTTTATTTCTTAGGAGTAATTTACAAACTTAAACTATTCAACGGAATTTGTATTATCAATCATTTTAGGAGACAGATGGAGCTCTTTCTGTTTTCTTTATTTCAGCATATTATAGGGGTACAAATATTAAGGTTATGTATGTTGCCCATGCCCCCTCTCTCCCCTAGAGTCAGAGCTTCAAGCGTGACCATCCCCAAAACGGTGCATATCTCACTCATTATGTTTGTATATACCCATCCCCTCCACCCCCCTCCCACCCACCCAACACCCGACAAATGTTATTCCTATATGTCCTCTTAGGTGTTGATCCGTTAATACCAATTTGCTGGTGAGTACATGTGGTGCTTGTTTTTCCATTCTTGAGATACTTCACTTAGTAGAACAGGTTCCAGCTCTGTCCAGGAAAATACAAGAGGTGCTACACCACCATTGTTTCTTAAAGCCGAATAGTGCTCCATGGTATACATATATCACATTTTATTAATCTGCTCATGTATTGATGGGCACCTGGGTTGTTTCCACAAGTTTGCAATTGTGAACTTTGTTGTTATAAACATTCGAGTGCAGGTGTCCTTTTTGTAGAGTGACTTTTGTTCTTTTGGGTAGATGCCCAGTAGTGGAATTGCTGGATCAAATGGCAGATCTACTTGTATCACTTTAAGATATTTCCATATTGCTTTCCACAGAGGTTGCACTAGTTTGCAGTTCCACCAGCAGTGTATAAGTGTTCCTATCTCTCCGCATTCATGCAACATTTATTGTTTGGGGACTTTTTGATAAAGGCCATTCTTACTGGAGATAAGTGATATCTCATTACAGTTTTGATTTGCATTTCCCTGATGATTAGAGATGTTGAGCATTTTTTCATATGTTTGTTGGCCATTATTCTGTCTTCTTCTGAAAAATTTCTGTTCATGTCCTTTGCCCAATTTTTGATAGGGTTGTTTGATTTTTCCTTGCTGATTTTCCTGAATTCTAAATAAGTTCTAGTTATCAGCCCTCAATAGGATGCGTAGCTTGTGAAAATTTTCTCTCATTCTGTGGGTTGTCTGTTTGCTCTCTTGACAGTTTCTTTGGTTGTGCAGAAGCTTTTTACTTTGATCAGGTCCCATTTATTTATTTTTGTTGTTGCTGTGATTGCCTTTGGGGTCTTCTTTATAAATTCTTTGCCTAGGCCAATGTTTAGAAGAGTATTTCCAACGTTTTCCTCTAGAATTCTAATAGTTTCACATCTAATGTTCAAGTCTGTTACCCAGCATGAGTTGATTTTTTGTGAGAAGTTAAAGGTGTGGGTCCTGTTTCAGTCTTCTACATGTGGCTATTCAGTTTTACTAGCACCATTTATTGAATAAGGATTCTTTTCCCCAGTGTATGTTTTTGTCTGACCATATGATCCTCTCAATAGACGCAGAAAAAGCATTTGACAAAATTCAACACCCTTTTATGATAAGAACACTCAACAAAATAGGCATAGATGGGGCTTACCTAGAAATGATGCAAGCCATATATGACAAACCCACAGCCAATATCATACTGAATGAGGAAAAACTGAAAGCATTCCCCCTTAGAACTGGAACAAGACAAGGTTGCCCACCATCTCCACTTCTATTCAACATAGTGCTGGAAGTCCTCGCTACAGCAATCAGACAAGAGAACGAATTAAGGGCATCCAAATGGGAGCAGAAGAGATCAAACTCTCACTCTTTACTGATTACATGATATTATATCTAGAAAACCCCAAGGATTCAACCAAGAGACTCCTTGAATTGATAAATGAATTTGGTAAAGTCTCAGAATACAAAATTAATACACAGAAATCAGTGGCATTCATATGCGCCAACAACAGTAAAAGTGAGAACCAAATCAAAGACTCAATTCCCTTCAAAATAGCAACAAAAAAAATAAAGTACCTAGGAATACATTTAACTAAGGAGGTAAAAGACTTCTACAGGGAGAACTATGACGCACTGAAGAAGGAAATAGCAGAGGATGTAAACAGGTGGATGTAAACAGGAGGATGTAAACATTTTAACAACATTGTTAAAATGTCTGTACTACCCAAAGTGACCTACAGAGTCAATGCAATCCCTATTAAAATACCATCATCATTTTTCACAGACATAGAAAAAATAATTTTATACTTCGTATGGAACCAGAGAAGACCCGGTATAGCAAAATCAATCCTAGGCAATAAAAACAAAAT
>CAUYPO010040886.1:0-31776 GCA_963574435.1 Cheirogaleus major
TGGCGCATGCCTGTAGTCCCAGCTACTTGGGAGGCTGAGGCAGGAGGATCACTTGAGCCCAGGAGTTTGAGGTTGCTGTGAGCTAGGCTGACGCCATGGCACTCTAGCCCGGGCAACAGAGTGAGACTCTGTCTCAAAAAATAAAAAAATAAAATCATAAGGAAGAGAAAATATATTTACTATTCATTAAGTGAAAGTGGATCATCATAAAGGTCTTCATTCTCATCATCTTCACATTGAATAGGCTGAGAAGGAAGAGGAAGAAGAGGGGTTCATCTTGCTGTCTAGTGGCAGAAGAGGAAGAAAATCTGCATATAAGTAGACCCACACAATTCAAACCCATGTTGTTTAAGGGTCAAATATATATTCATAAAGGATGTTGACCTATAGTTTCTTGTGATGTCTTTGGTTGTAATTATCAGCATAATACTGATCTCATAGAATGAGTTGGGAAGCATTCCCTCTTCTATTTTTTGGAAGAGTTTGTGAAGTATTGGTGTAATTTTTTTGAAATTTTGATATGCTTCACCAATGAAGCCATCTGCTATCTCTTGGTGAGATTTTTAAAATGACTAATATATTTACTTGTTACATATCTATTCAGTTTCCTATTCTTTCTTCAATCAATTGCAGTAGTTTGTGTCTTTCTAAGAATGTGTCCATTTCATCTATGTTATCTAACTTGTTGGCATACAATTGTTCATGGCATTGCCTTATAATCCTTTTTAATTTCTGTAAGGTTGGTAGTAGTGTCCCCTCTTTTGTTCTTGATTTTAGTAATTTTAGTCTTCTCTCTTTTTTTATTAGTCAGTATAGCTAAAGGTTTGTCAATTTTGTTAATCTTTTCTAAGAACCAACTTTTGGTTTTATTGATTTTCCCTATTTTCTATTCTCTATTTTATTTATTTCTACTCTAATCTTTATTATTTTCTTCTTTCTACTTGTTTTAGGTTTACTTTCCTCTTCCTTTTTAGTTTCTTAAGGTAGAAATCTGATTATTGATTTAAAATATTTCTTCTTTCTTTTTGATTTAGATTCTTATTTTTATTCCAAGTATTTAAAACATCGTGTTAATTATAGCCACTTATCACCACCATGCTGTAAAAAAATCCCCAGAACTTATTCATCTTGTCTAAATGAAACTTTGTACCTTTTGGCCAATATTTCCCCATCCCCTCAACCCCTGGCAACCACTATTCTGTTTCTTTGAGTTTGACTTTTATATTTTTATTTTTTTAAATTTTTTAAATTAAATTATTTTTTTTTCAGCATATTATGGAGATGAGTTTGACTTTTTTAGACTCTACATGTAAATGAGATCATATGTTATTTGTCTTTTTGTTCCTGGCTTATTTCACTTAGCATAATGTCCTCCAGGTCATCCATTTGTTGCAACTGACAGTATTTCCTTCTTTTAAAAGGCTGAATAATATTCCATTGTATAAATATGCCACATTTTCTTTATTTATTCATTTGTTGTGAATTAGGTTGATTCCATATTTTGGCTATTGTGAATAATGCTTCAGTGAACATGGTATTGCAGATATCTCTTCGACATACTGATTTCATTTCTTTTGGATATATACCCAGAAGTGGGATTGCTGGATAACCTAGTAGTTCTATTTTTAATTTGTTAAGGAACCTTTATACTGTTTTCCATAATGTCTTTTATTTATTTATTTATTATTTTTTTAAGGTCAGTCAAGTGAAGCAGTGGGAGTCTTCTCTTTTTTTGCTTTTTGAGACAAAGTCTCACTCTGTTGCCCAGGCTAGAGTGCCACGGCGTTAGCCTAGCTCCCAGCAACCTCCAACTCCTGGGCTCAAGTGATCCTCCTGCCTTAGCCTCCCAAGTAGCTGGGACTACAGGAATGCGCCACCATGCCCAGATAATTTTTTTCTACATATTTTTAGTTGACCAATTAATTTCTTTCTATTTTTAGTAGAGACGAGGTCTCGCTCTTGCTCAGGCTGGTTTCGAACTCCTGACCTTCAGTGATCCTCCTGCCTGTTATTGATTTTGAATGTCATCCCATTGTGACTAGGAAATATATTAATACTTTGTGTGTTTTCAGTCCTTTTAAATGTATTAAGATTTGTCTTATGGAATAACAGATTGTTTATCTTGGACAATGTTCCATGTGCTCTTGAGAAGAATGTATATTTGGTTGTTCATGGAATATACCATAGATGTCTGTAAGGTCTGTTTGGTTTGTATTGTTCAAGTCTTCTATAATATTTCATTGTTGATCTTCTATGTTTTTCTATGCTTTATTGAAAGTGGGGATATGGAAGTTGGAAGTTGTTGAAATGTCTATTTCTCCCTTCAATTCAGACATTTTTTGCTCTATGTATTTTTGGATTTTTTGTTTCATCCAAGTTTTATGTTAAAACCAGAGTTAGACTAAATCATAATTGATAATAATTGAAGTTCTTTAAAAGTGGGTCAAATTTGTATATGTATTTATACTGTTTAAAATCTCGCTTATCATTATACATCACTTTTTTAATAGAAAATAAGTTGAGGTCAGGTGCAGTGGCTCACACCTATAATCCTAGGAGGCTGAGGCCAGAGGATTACTTGAGGCCAGGAGTTCAAGACCAGTTTGAGCAAGAGCGAAATCCCGTCTCTATGAAAAATAGAAAAATCAGCTGGGCATGGTGGTGCACCTGTAGTCCCAGCTACTCAGGAGGGTGAGGCAGAATTGCTTGAGTCCAGAGTTTGGGGTTGCAGTGAGCTATGACGCCACTGCACTCTAGCCCAGGTGACAGAGCAGGATTCTGTCTCCACAAAAAAAAAAGAAAAGAAAAGAAAGTAATTTATTTTGTGCTTTTGATTTTTCCATGAAACTTCAGCGAAAATCACAAGTTAGTAGGATTTTATTATATTATATTATATTTTAACATAGATTCAAAATTTCCCTGCCCCCAACAGGGGCCATACAGTCCTAGTTTAGCTTGTGTGCTATGCCTAGAGGATGTGGGCCCCAGACAGAATCGTCAATGGTTAGGATCGGGACTCAATTTGGGGTCTAGGATCATTATGCCTGGGAAGCTCAGTGGTGTAACTAAGAGTGGAATTCAAGCATAGCACAACTGAGAGGCCAGTTGTGGGCACTGGGGTGGGAAGAGAAAGCAAGTGTTCTAAGTGAAACAGATTATGTTCCTGTGCCTGAAAGAACTGGGCCCAACCAGGTTCTGGTCCCAGGGGCTAGAGAAGGTTTATAAAGTGGCCAATACTTCTTATAATATCTCAGGCACAGAGATGAATGGGTAGGGAATTATGTACCTCTTCTTGCCTCTGTGGGGTGGGCTATGTCTGGGTAATAGGGAAGGCAACTGGGTAAGTATTGAGGGAGGCTCTGAAGGTGGGTGGTTTACCTCCTTATTTTTGGATGTGTTTTAAATTATGAAGAGACGGAGATATGGGGCTGAGACTTTAATTTCCCTTTTAAACAGGGGCCCTCGAAGCTCCAGAGCATCTCTTCCTGGAAGCTCTCCCCAATAACCACTCATCCTATTTCCCCACTCCCATTAAAGAGGCTCCATCTGGAGCTCCCGCTGTTTCCCCACTACCACCTCTACCACCCAAGGTGAAGAAGCATCTATGAACTCATCACCCCCAGGGTGGTCTTAAGTTTTCCCCTCCTAGGGGCATTTAATAGAGGTACTAGAAAGCCAAAATACCCTCTTGACCTTCAAAAACATTGACTTACACCTCTACAGAAGGCACTTGTTTGCTGAATTGAAGAACTAAAGAAATGAAGTTATAATGGTAGAATTTCAATTCAAATTCCTACACAGATATGGCCCCAGGGGAGGCCTCATTTTGGGGAGTAGAGACCCACTTCTCTGGCCACCCAGCCCTTAGCCCAACCTGTCCTTTCTTTTCTAGAAGAGGACTGGAGGGTGGCGCCAGCGTTGCCGCTGCTGCCCTCTTGTGGCTGTGGTATAGGTATCCAGCAAGACCTGCTCTCTGTCTTTCCCCCAGTACCTTCCAACTCTGCTTCCCATCCCCTCCCACCCCTCATCCTGCTCAGGATTGTGTAATAGGAAGCTCTCAACGAGACTCCCTGGGGAGGGGAAGGGGGGCCAGGAGGGAAAAACAGCGCAAGAATGCAGAGCACAAGAATACAGGCACAATCTCTTCCTGTTCTCCAGACTGAGAGCTCCCAGGAACTGGGCCTCCTCTTCCGTCTTTTCCCATACCTCCCCTAACCCTGCCCTGAGCCAAACCCAGGGCTTGCCACATAAGGCCAAGTATTCTCTCCCCTCAAGCTGCTGGAAAATCCTTGGGCATGATGAAGTAAATGACTAGCTTCAGGATAAAAAGCAGGCTGCTCCTTGGGAGCCGAGGTATGTACTGGAAAGGGTAGGGTGTCTGCAGAAGCCCCATTGAGTTGAACAATGGCAGGAAAGGAAACCACCCAGTTGCCGCTGCATTTTTCTTCAAGTCTGAGTCTGGGCAGACCTCTCCTGGTAGGGATGGTTGTGCAGCTGTTCCCAGAACAGAAGGTAGTATTTCTTCAAATGCTTTTCAAAATATGCTTGTGTGTATGTGTGTGTGAGTCTCCCTTACAGAGACAGAGATGGAGGTGTGAGAAGGATCGAGATCTCAGAGGCCTTGAACACCAGAGCCTAGAGTTTTTCTAAATGACACAGTTAAATTTCAGAAAGATTTCCTTGTCTGCTGTGTGGATTGAATGACAGGTCAGAGAGCGGAAGGAGTTAGGAGGCCGCTGCAGTGGTCCAGGCTAGAATGGATAAGGTCTGCTGTGGGGTAATGGCCAAGGGATGGAAAGGTCAGCATTGGTTTTGGACTCAGGGAGGGGAGAGGGACCAGAGTGCCTGGTGAGGGAAACCAGCAGAAAAAACCTTCCTCTGGAGCCAGATCCAGGGTCAGAAACACCTAACCCAGATCTAGGGAACAAGGGCAAAAACCCTCCCAGAAAACTCACATCTTGGGCTCAGAGAGAAGGCTTGGCTAGGGCTCAGCATTTCCTCTATTCATTGGAAACTGGGGCAGACTCTTAGGCATACAGGGTCACAGAATGGGAGCCTAAGCCCCTGTCCTAGGCTTCCTGTGGTGGCCACTCAGTCCCTCCCCATTACGCCTGGAGAAGGGAGTTCCTCATTCATGCATATCACCCCTCCTACCAGCTCAGGGGTACAGGAGAGACCAATGAGAAATTCTGGTCATGACAAGGCTGCTGGAAGCTCCATGAAGAAGGGTCAGGTCCCCTAGATCCAGATGTGCAGAGAGAGAAAGGGATAAACTTAGAAAGCACAAGAGGTGCTGGTAGGGACAGGGCACTGGACAATGCTGGAAGGGCCCAGGGATTCTGGCACCCTGGTGAATAGGGACAGAGGTAGCCTTCCCTCTCTCAAGACCCAGCATTTCCTTATGGGTCCCGACATTTCAGTGCCCCCTTCCAATTTCTCAAACCCCTCTTTTTTAGTGTCGATGGGGGGAAATAAAGATACAATGGGCCTAGAAATACAAGGGACCCATCTGTCAGGGCAGCTGGGTTGCCTCACCCCCACCCTGGGACAAGAGAGCACAGTAGAAGCCCTCTCTGGAGGGTCCCAGGGCTAACTGGGAGCCAGCCCTCCCTTCGAGGTAGATCATCGGGGAAGGAAGTGAGAAGCAGCTTCCATGGTGGCGGTGGCTTCCTCGGTGGTATTGCTGATAGCTGGGATAGCCTGAGGTCTGTTGGATGGAAGCTTCAGAGACACAGTTCAGCTATCTCCCATCCTTGGAGGTCTATAGTCTGGGCCTGGGCCATGCCATTGAAGAGTGGGTGAATGCTGGGTCTGAGATTCTAGGCCTCTGGAAATAGGACACCAAGGTTCTAGTCTAGCCTTGGTTACTAATTTTCTGTGTGACCTCAGGCCAATGCCCTCCTGTCTCAGAGCTTCAGTTTGTTCATCTGTGCTTTTGTGATTAATGGTGTCAGTGGCAGAGGCCAGACTAGAAACCAGATCTCAAGCCAAGGGCCAGTTTGCTGGAATTTGCCCAGAAAGGGTGTGTGTACTGTGTTCCCTCCCCATCCAGGCTGTAAGACAGCCCTGTCTGCCTTCAGTGCCCTTCTAAAGGGTACTCCTCCTCCTTCAGGGCACCCTCACAGATTATTTCCTTCCTCCTAATGCCATCTCAGACAGTACATACTGCTTGCTCCATGGCTGTCCAATAGAACTTTCCACAACTATGGAAATGTTCTATAATCTGCACTGTCCAATGTTAGCCACTAGTCACATATGGCTTTTGAACATATGAAATGTGGCTAGCTAGTGTGCCTAAAGACTGATTTTTTTTTTTGAGACAGAGTCTACTCTGTTGTCCGGGCTAGAATGCTGTGGCCTCTGCCTAGCTCACAGCAACCTCAAACTCCTGGGCTCAGTTGATCCTCCTGCCTCAGCCTCCCAAGTAGCTGAGACTATAGTCATGCACCACCAAGCCCGCCTAATTTTTTCTATTTTTTAGTTGCCCAGCTAATTTTTTTTCCCTATTTTTAGTAGAGTCAGGGTCTCACTCTTGCTCAGCCTGGTCCAAACTCCTGAGCTCATGCAGTCCTCCCACCCTGGCCTCCCAGAGTGCTAGGATTATAGGTGTGAGCCACCATGCCCAGCCAGAATTTTTGATTTTAATTTTTTCTTTCTTTTTTTTTTTTGAGACAGGGTCTTACTGTGTTGTCCAAGTTAGTCTCTAACTCCTGGACTCAAGTGCTCCTCCCACCTTAGCCTTCCGAGTAACTGGGACTATAGGCAATTTTAATTAATTTTAAAATTTAAGATGCCACATGTGGCCAGTGGCTACCATATTGTACAGCACAAGTTCTAGCCAGAGCTTTTTTCTCTTTGTTATTTATGTTTATAATAAGAGTTAATAGAAGTTACCATTCACTGAGCACTTACTCTTTGCCAATTTTTGCATATGTGCTTTACAGACACATCTCAATGACTCAAAAATTCCTTTTTTTTGTTTTTTGAGACAGGGTCTTGCTATGTTGCCCAGGCTAGTCTCAAACTCCTGGGCTCAAAGTAATTCTCCCACCTCAGCCTCCTGAATAACTAGAACTATAGGCATGTGCCACCATGCCGGGCTTAGAAATTCCATTTTATTTTATTTTACTTTATTATTATTATTTTAAGGCTAGTTAAGTGAAGCAGTGGGAGTGGAGAAGGAACAAAGGAATCTGTAACTGGTTGTGATCAGTTAGTTGTAAACACCACTGCACTTGAACCAGCCTAGAAATTCCATTTTAAAGATGAAGAGGCTGGGTGCAGTGGCTCATGCCTATAATGCCAGCACTCCAGGAGGACGAGGCGGGAGGTTTGCTTGAGGCCAGGATTTTGAGACCAGCTTGAGCAAGAGTGAAACCCCATCTCTACAATAAATTTAACAATTAGCTGGGCATGGTGGCACACACCTGTAGTCTCAGCTACTCAGGAGGCTGAGGCAGGAGGATTGAGTGCAGGAGTTCAAGGTTATAGTGAGCTATGATTGGGTCATTGTACTTCAGCCTGGCGACAGAGTGAGAAGCTGTCTCTAAATAAATAAATAAGAAGAAACTAAGGTTAGATAAGCTGGTTTCAGGTTGCATAGAAAGCTGGTGGGGCATTCAAGTGGAAGTCATGCTCTCCAGCCATTTGGAGAACTTTCCAGGGCCCAACCTGGGTGTTCTACACTTATTCCAAACACATGGCTGGGTGCCAGGGCCTGGGGATGCTCATCTGTGAGTATCAGTTGGTAGACAGTAGACATTCTTGACAAAAAGGAGAGAAATTAACTATATTCACTCTCCATCTCCTGAAAACCCAGAAATCCTGCCTCCTGACATCCTACCTTCAGGTATCTCTCCTTTTGCCTTTCTCCTGGACTACAGTGTCTTTTGGGTCACAAAGTCAGACCTCAACTGGTTACTGTGTGCAGAGGGCTTCGGGAAAGGTGTCACAGGTGGACTCAGGGAGCCATTTGGGCTGGGAACTGGAGTTTGGAAGAATACTCATTTTTAAGCCAGAGAACAAGAAATAATAATATCTACCTTTTATTGAGCACCTACTTTGTGCCAGGCACTTTACATATATCTGTGCTTATAATTCTCACAACAACCTGGGAGGTAGGCATTATTATCAACATTTTACATAGGAGGAAACCAAGGCTCATCTAGGCTAAGCAGCTTGTTCAAGGTCACACAGTTGGTAGACAAGTGATAGAATCAACATTCGAGATGCGCATCTGTGAGAGCCCCAAGGCTTTCATCAGGCATTTTCCATACTGAGAAAATAAAGGGGGTAGAGCGGTAGGCAAAGGGATGCATTCTCTAGGGGGCGAGGCACTGGTTCTGCTGGCAGAGCTGTTGAGGGAAGCTGAGCTCCACCCTGTTTCCCACCTCCTGCCTCTGATGAGCCACTGTTCTCCAGACTCAACTGGAGTCAGGAAAAACTCACTCTGGCTGAGGTTGTTCTTCTTAGAAAGTGAAAATGGCTGAGATGAAAGACCTTACCCTGTCTGTGTATTGGCAGGTGTCGGTGTGTGCGTGTAGCTTGTGTTTGGAAGCACACACCACCAGAATAGGAACATCACTCCTTTCTAGGCCACACCCTGACACATGTGTAGGGACTAAGGCAGTTAACGAACCCTGAAAGGGCTATTTATTTCCTAGCAGAGTCCCAAGGAAACCGGAAGGAGGCTGGCTCAACAATCAGAGCCTCAAATTTGCCCCATGCCCCTCCCTCCAGGTTTATCCAGCCTCAGGGATATTGTGTTCATTCTGTAGGTCAGAGACCTCTCTCTCTCTCTCTCTCTCTCTCTCTCTCTCTCTCACACACACACACACACACACACACACACACATACACAAACACAGGGTTCTTAAGCAAAGGCACCAAGTCTGGCCTGCATGGCCTTGCAGGTCTGTACCCAACAGGCACATCTGGCCCAGGGCTGAGCCCATGTATGTACGCAGATGGGTTAGTGTAGTGTTAGGAGTTTCTTCAGAAACAGGGGACACAGATGATGGCTCTGTGCTGAGCCAAGTCCTCCTGTTCCCTGGGAGGGGAACTCTTGCCTCCTTCTCAGTTGGCCAAACACCTCTATCCCTTCTCCTTAGCTGGAGTGGGACCAAATCAGACACAGTTCAAGCCAGTGTTGGGAACTCAGGGCCTGATTTCCAATACCAAGAATGTACACTTTCTAAGTGTGGTGGGGGCTATTTTGGGACCTTAAAGAAGATCAAGTCCCCACCTCAGAAGGACAAAGATGTCAACAAAGGCTAAGATAGAGGGAGAGGTTTCACTTTGTGCTTTAAAAACCCAACCATGTGTAACAACAGGAAGAGAGCTGACCCTTTTCTTCTGAGCTCTCTGGCCTCCATCCCAGGGAAGAGGTTTCTCCAGACTGCAGTGAGTGTGGAGGGGAATGGGGACAGTTGGGATTGTGTTTTGGAGTCGCAGATTGCTTCAGTGCCCCCTCCCCACACCCCACCCACAGCAGCTGGCTCCAGCACATTTAAGTCAGCACCCACTTAATGGGTGGTACAGAGGTGTGGACTTCCTGGGGATACACGATGCAGATGCGATGGAGCATTAAAGGTCTGCATAAGGCTGGGGTCAGGGCTATGCGGTTCCCAAGTACTGGGCAGGGTCAGGACGCCCAGACAAAGTAGGCGACCTCGTCCAGGTCGACTGGGTAATCGGTGAGCAGCACGGGCGTCTTGTCGAAAAGCTCGCCTTTGTAGCTGCGCCACTTGCCAGCGGGCAGGTAGACGTCGCGCTCCTGCTTGCCTGGCTCTAGCACCGGCGCTACCAGCAGCGTGTCCCCAATAAGGAACTGCGAGTCGATGCGGTGAGCTGTCTCGTCGCCGGGCGCGATCCACCAAAGGGGGCGCACGATGGGGTCGCCCGTGTCAGTGACCTCACCGGCCAGCTCAAGCAATAGCGGCGCCACAAGCGAGGCCCGCAGTGCGGCGAACTTGTGGGCAATAGACACCACTTCCGCGTCGTATCGCCAGGGCGGGATAGAGAACTGCATGGCTGGCATGAAGGCGGCCACCTCCAGCCAGCGAATGTAGAGCTCGCGCTCTGGCACATCGCTGCCGCCCGCTGTGCGCTCGGGCACGGCGTTGCCGCCCACCATGTCGGGTAGGATGAACGGGTAGCCCAGCATACTGACGGTGAGCACCGCAGGGATGAGCGAGCGCAGCCCCAGGTCGTAGCCCCACACCGAGTCGCGGTCCACCAGGCGGAAGAAGCACGAGATGTTTTGTGACTGGTAGCCCACACGGACCTCGGCCATCGAGAAGAAGGGCAGCGCCATCTCGGTGTAGCGCCGGCTCCATACGTTGGGGTCGGGCAGCGGCCTGTACGTGCTGAAGTCCCGCGGCAGGTAGCTAACCTCGCCTGCGTCGAACTTGAAGGAGGCCACAGCGTAGCGAGAGCGCAGCCGCCGCAAGTGTCCCTGGAACCAGTCGCGGGCCTCCGGGCGCGTGAAGTCGAGCACCGAGCCGATGCCGTTCCACCAGCGCACCAGCGCGGGCAGCCGGCCGGTGGGCTCACGCACGAACAGCTCGCGCTCCACGCCCTCGCCGAAGCGTGACGAGTTGTAGTTCACGAAGGGGTGCACCCAGAGTGTGACGCGGAAGCCGGCGTCATGCAGGCGGTGGAACATATCAGTGGCGTTGGGGAACTTGACCTCGTCGAAGTCGAAGTCGCCATAGGCGGGCGTGTACATGTCGTCGATTTCCAGGTGGCTGCTGTTGAACCGGTGCTGGCGGATCTGTTGGGCAAAACGCAGCACCTTGTCTTGGTCCACAGCGCGCCCGTACAGCGCCCACGTGGACCAAATGGGGTCTCGGAAGGCCTCCGGCGCTGGCACCCTAGACGGCTTGTTGAAGTAGCGCCGAACCATGTACTTGTGGATGGAGGTGACGTCCGAGCCCACGCACACACGGTAGCTCAGCTCCGGCGCGGCTGTGAGGCCGGCGGGCGGCTTGTAGGGCGTGTTGTGGTAGCGCGCCTGCAGCCGCAGCGAGCGCTCCGTGCTGTTCCAGCCCAGGTGGAAGGGCACTGAGTCGTTGACTTTGATGGCGGCCGCGTGTGAAGACAGCCAGTAGCGCTCGAGGATGCCCCCGAAGGCGGCGTTGGAGGAGTAGACGTCGCTGGTGACGAATGGCTGTGGCTCCAGCTGGCCGTCCAGGCGGATGGGCCAGTGTTGTGTCCTCATCTCGGCACCGCCATACCAGTGCGCTGCCGCGTCACCCAGGAACATGGCGTGCTCCACTGCCCGCCCTGGCGCCGCTTCCTCCCAGCGCACGCGGTAGCACATGACTGTGTCCTTCGGCCTCACAGTCTGGATGAAGAAGTGCAGCGGGCGCCCATCGGCCGTGTGCGAGCAGCCAAGCAGCGCGCCATCGCGGCTGCAGGAGTCGAGGTCCAGCGCGCCGGAGCGGAAGGCCATGCGGAACACCTGTTCGCCCTTCTGGTTGCGGATGGAGAAGCCGCCGCGGTTGAGGTCCAGCAGCTCAGTGCGAAGGCGTTCCGCCTTGCGTAGGGAGGCGCTGTAATAGCACCAGGCCACCACCGCTGCCAGCACCAGCAGCAGCCCCAGCACCGTGGAGCACAGCAGTGGCTTCAGCTCTTTGGACGGCTTGGGCTTAGGGGGCGAGAAGTTGTCGGGCAGGAACGTGTACATAGCTGTGACTGCGATGTCCTCAGGGCTCTTTTGGTCTGCGGGGCTCTTTTGGTCTGCGTGGCAACCAGGGCGGCGGTGGCGGCGGCGGCGGGGGCTGGCCTGGCTCTTCTCCTGAGGGTTCTGGGGCATTAGTCCCCAGCTAAGAAAGGAGCGGGCAGTGGGGCCACCTGACCAAGCTCATCTGAGCCTGGCCTGCCCAAGTCTAAAAGGGGGAGAGAGAGATGGAGCTAACTAAGCTTTCTCATTCCATGGTATTTTCCCTTTGCTTCAGCAAGATAGAAGAGGTGCATACTTTGGGAAGGTGTATACTGGAAACTAAGGCCTTGATGAGTGGCAAAGATGAGACTCTTACAAGGACAGTCTGTGTCTTACCCACCCTTCCTCTTGGGCCCCAATGCTTGACAAAATTAGGACTCTATGAATGGAGAGGGGCATGTGAATGGGAGATGGCGTGCATCCCCATTTTCCTGATGGAGAAACAAACTCAGAGAGGGTTAGGAAGCTGTCCAGGATCACAGATTAAGTCGGGCCTCTCTGGATAACATATGGGGGAAGTTCAGGCTGAAGAGAAGGGGAGGAAACTAGAGAGGGCCTGGTCTCCTACAGATATGGATGCCCACAGTGAAAGAGGTGGGGATGGTCCAGTCAGCCCCTTGAGACTTTTAACAGGGCAGTAGGTTACCTTCCCTGTCCCCAGAGAGGGAGAATAGGGAGGAAGAAGGAATGTCTCAGGCATGTGATCTTGAGTCAGAAGCCAGATGAAATCTGGACATGAAAGAAGATACCCAAAGCCAGACTGTCCCAGGGCCTGGTTTGGAGAGAGAAAAGTTGGGTTCAGACATTAGGGCTGGAGTCAGGAGCCTAACATGGGGGCCAGTCACTTCTCAGATCTGCCTCTCTTTGCCCTCAGACTCCACCCTGCTCTCTGCCATCCATCACCAAGTTCATTGCCCTGCCCACTTTCCTGCTCTGCTCCCAGCACCACATCTGTGGGGCAGCTACCTTCCAGTTCTGTCTCTACCACTGACCCACTGTCCTGCTGCCTCTGCCCTAGTTCGGGTACTATCACATCTCTCCTGTATTATTGCAACACTTCCTCCAATAGGCCTCTTTGCCCCGAACTTCTTTCCCACCAGTGCCTTCTACTCACAGCAACCATAGTGATCTTTCTAAAGCACTTATCAAACCCTGTCTATTCCTAGCTTTTAGAGCTGCTCATGACCCTCATGATGAAATTCAGAAGTGTAAGCTTTGCAGCTGAGGCTTGAGGCATGATGTGGTCTCAGCTACCATTCTGATTCCATTTCCAGCCTGGCCTATCCTGTGACTACCAAGCTCATTTCTTCCCCAATCTAAATCCTTCAAGCAACTTGCTTCAGAAGATTTTACCCACCCAGCTTGGGCCAGTGCCCCTTCTCCCCCTGCCAGCTCTCCAGGGATCAGACACCACTACATACATAAACTCATGCACTGTATGCTAAACATCCAGATATGACTGCAGGGAAACATAGACTCATGTTGCAATCTGCTGCTCCAGGCCACTGACTCTTCTTATCCCACCCTTCAGGGCAGAGTCCAGTAAAGAAATTGTATGAGCCAAGTGCACACACAGGCATGTACACTGCCAGCCAGCCAACTGCCCAACTGCTCCAGCTGGGGAGAGAAGAGAGGGAGACTGGCAAACAGTAATTAGTCTGCTCCCAGATGCCAGTGTCTGTCTGTAAGTCCCCAGTGACTTCCAAGGAGATGCTGGAACTACTTAGGTTCTTCACATCCTCCATGCAGAGACTATGAAGAATGCGAGTCGTAGATAATAAGTTTGATCCTAGATATCAACACATAGCACCCCCACCCATAGCTGCTCCCTTAAGGTGCCAGCTCAGGGCCTCATTCTCAGAGCTCCCTCCCCCACCTGCCTAAGCTCGTCAGTCTCAGGTGTTATGGAACAGCCTCTTATTCCCTTCTTCTCAGCCCACAACTTAGCTTTCCTCCCCCTTCCTGTAAGTACAAGTTAGAAAAACTATTCTGGAAAATGCAGGCAGTGGCTTTAGCTGATGCCCTCAAGCTGAGCAGAACCCAAAGAAGACCTTTGGTGGCACAGGCCAAACTTGCTGTACATTTATATTCACTCATTCAAGACAACCAAAGCCCCATTCTGGGCACCAAGTGAATAAGGGGAGAGGGTCCATATCTCAATAGGACAGAGACCCCCTCATCCTCAAAACTTTCATTATGTCAGCCTATCTTATGATAGGAGGCATGAAGAGATCACCAAGGTGGATTTAAAAAAGCCCTTTCCAACACTTAGTTTCTGAGAATCTTAACTTTTTAGGATTTTGAGGTTCTTTGATGAAGGACAGGAGCCCACAGGCCTGGGCACCAACTCCATTCAGGCACCATTATGGTCTCCCAAATGCCACCACAGCGTGCAACTCTAACAATGTGGAGCAGCAAACATAGCTACAGTGCTCATTTAACAGATGAGAAAACAGTGGCCCAAACAGAAAAAGGGAGTTGTCTGAAGTCAGCGAGGCAGCAAGTTTGCCTGGATCTAAAATCCTAGCTCAACCCTCCACAGCATGAGTTTTGGGAGATGGGAGATAATGGTCTGACTGGCTGCCTGAATGCAGTGGAAAGAAGCTGTGTGGCTCAGAGGCTTCCCTCAGATGGACGTGGGTGTGGCGAGGCCTGTCTTTCCAAGGGCTGGTGCTGTGGCTTGCTCCAGGCAGACCAGGAAGGACTCTTAGGGGTGGGAAAGGGGGCAATTTTAATGGCATCTGGTACCAGGGTTGTGGGGGAGGAACTCTGTGGTTCCTGTGTTAGCAGTGGCGCTAGAGACCCCTATAATCTGCCGCCTCCGCCATCTGGCCAACCACAGGCTAAGGACAGCAGGTGGGGTCTGCGAGGCGTGCCTCCTTGGGCTCTGCCTCTGCGGAGCCTTTCCCCACTCCACACTCAACCCCAGTCTTGGCTGCCAACCCCTAGTCTGGTCTGAGGGGGAGGGCCCCGCCCAGCTCAACTGAAGGGAGTCCATTCCAAGCAGTAGTCCTTAGTTGGACACAATTCCCAGGGGGATGGAAATGTCAAAGGCAACTCGATCCGGCTCATCTCCCTCCCCTGCCTGGCAACCGGATCTGCGGGGATCGAGTGACTGCGCCTACATAACCTGGAATCTCCACACCCACCCGTAGCACCTCTCCCGAGCTACACCGTCCGAAGGGGCAGACTGAGGTCAAAGTCCCGGTCTCCCGCTGGGAACCGCGGCCCGGAGGAAGGGCCCAGGTGTCCAGGCTCGCTTCACTCACTCATCGGTGGGAGCGAAAGTTCAGGAATCTTGCTCCCTCAACAGCCTCCCACCCCCAGGTCCTCCCGTTGGGCTCACTCACGGCAGTGACTGCCCGGCAGAAGTCGGGGTGAAGGAGCCTCTGGCAGATCCCCTCCGCTTGAGCCAGAGTTGAGCTGCCACGGCGCGGCGCGGGGCGCTGCCTGGCTCCACGCAGCTGAGCCCCTCCTTGCGCCCCGCCCTCAGGCTACTTGGCCACGCCCAGCCGTCCAGTCTCGCCTCAGGCCTCAGAGTCCAACCCCGCCTTTGGCGCCAGACCCCTCCTCCCATACTACCACGCGTAACTGAGGCCCCGCCCCTTAGCCTCGTCGTCGCAGTGCTCTATGCCCTCTTAGCCCGGGCATCTCAGGCTCATGCTCAGCCCGGGGCCTTCTGGCTCCGCTTTGCACCTGCAGGCCCGCCCCTGCTGGCCATAGCTTACAAGCGGGCCGGACTCGGCCCCAGGCCTGCTGGGAAATGTAGTTCTGGAGGAAGGAACCCCTGCCGAATGTTGGGGTTCTTACATCTCCAGGCTAGGTTTGGGATGTGTATGAGAGGGAGAGAGCCGCAGGGTAAAGGAGCAGGGCTGGCTTTTGGGATTCCTTCCCCTCCAGGTTGGGCAGGTGGAGGCTGTATCCGTATAACGCTCTCATGAGTACTCACTTTTCTCATATGGAAAAGGGGTAGTGGAATTCCAGGAGGATATCAGCGCCCAATGCAGGGTGGTTCCAGTCAAGGGCCCCATGGAGGAGCTTGTAGTTCCAGCCAGCCAGGAGGCCCAAGCTGTTTGTTCCCACCGGACCAAACCAGCAGCGTCCGAGGTCAGGGACTGAGAAGACCGGTTTCTGCTCGGTATTTTGCAACGTCTCCCCTCCCCCCGCACCCCAGCCTAGTTATTTATAGGGTCCAACCCCTCCTCCTAGTGACAGCCTTTAGTTAGAAAAGCCAATTCTGCGGGAAAATGCGTGTGCCCTACCATACCCTCTCTGGGCGGGTGGGGGGATGTGGTTTGCAAGACTTTGAAGTTTCATATCTTTGATGGAAAAAGGAAAACACTGAAGATCTCAGAGATTCCAGAACAACCCACCCCTTGCTCCCTGAGGGGCAGAAAAACAGGGCTTTGTTTTGCAATTTGCAATTTTTTGGCTAGGAGATCCTCCAAAATTATGTTTTGGGCCCATTGAACTTGGATGGGGAAAGGCAGCAAGGGTGTGTGAGCACAGAGAGGCTTTTAGGGGGCTGTGATGGAATTTCTAGGGGCAGAGATCAAGAGCTTTGAGTGTAGGGACAGGGCTTTGACTGTAGAAGGGAGGATTCTGGGTCCTCTGATATGCAGGAGGGCATCTAAGTTTGGGCGCATATTGGGGAAATGATAGCTGGAGGGTCTTCATACGGTGGGAATTAGGTCCTCCCTGCATGGCTAGGTGGACTCTTAGTCCAGGCTCTGAGATGAAGGGGAGAAGAACACTAGCAAGATATAGGGCTACTGTTATATGTCAGGAGGGCACTTAGTACTGAGATGATGAGGGTGGGGAGGGTGACTTTGAGAAACTGCATCTCAGTTGAGGTGGCTTGGCAGAGGCCTGAGTGACTGGCCCCTCACTTTGAGATCCTGCTGGGCGAGGACACAGGAGGCAGCCTTTGGGGGTGAAGAGTTTATTTATTGCTTCACCCCCTTGGCCCGGCCAGCCCAGGCTCTATCAGCCTAGGTTCTACCAGCAATGGTAGTCCGGGTAGGTCTCGGATACAAACTCAGGATGGACGACATAGTTGTTTCTCTGGGGACCACCAGATTTCTTGAAGTGACTTGTGTCCCATCTGCAGGGAGAGATGGGTTAGACCTTTTGGACCCTCACACGTCTAAGTGAACATCTGACTCCAGTTGGCTATGCTAACTTTATCCCAACATTTTGCCGCTGACACTGACCCTGGGTTCCAGCACTGACCTCCTGGCCTCAGGTTCTTGTGTTAAATTTCTGATACCCTATACCTGTTCTCTAACATTGACTTCTTATCCTTTGCTTCAAAGCCCTGAACCCAACAGCCTTGACTCTAAGCCCACTCTAAAGCCCATTGCCAACTTGTAACCCTTCAATACCCTCCTCCTTGCCCTCTCATGAGGTCTCTCCTCCCTTTCCTTGCCAGCTTTGACTCCCCATCGCACTAGCTCCCCCTGGTGGCATCACTCTGTCAGTGCACAGCAGCGGACAGTTCCCACCCGAAATAGTGCCATCCTCCCTCTGGCCCCGCCGTGCCAAGGGAACAAACTCCAGGGGCTTATGCAAGTGAGTGTGTGCGCGACAGACTTACCTAAGGTTCGGACATGGGTAGTAGGACGGCGGGAGAGTTGTAACAGCACACTGCATTCCGGGCCTGTGCTCGTAGGGAGATACACCCCTGGAGGAGGAAGCGTGGGCAGGAAGGGGTTGGGCCTTTGATCCTATCCCCAGATCCAGACCAAGCCTCTGGGCAGCGCTTCAGGTGTCAGTCCCAAGGCTCAGAGATTCTCCCCTCCTTCCTTGCCCTTCAAAACCCCATAGCGGCACCGCCTCCGGGAAGCGCCCTAGGAGTTTCCCTCCCCAAAGGCCTCGCTTCTGCCGCCCAGGGAAGAACGCTGGACTCTTGGGAGGACCGGGCTCCGTTCGGTCGTTGAGGACCTGGAGCCCCCGGATGCCCGCCATTGGACAGCCATTTCCCCAGTACTACGGAGGAAGCAATGTTTCTGAGCCTCCTAGAGACTCAAACACTTTCCTGTCCCCCATGCGCTTGTGAGGGGTAAGGCCCAGTCTCCCGCAATGAATCTGACTCCTGGCCTGGGGAAGGGTGGGGAATCTTGGGCCCCCTCTGCGCAGCTCTCCAGACTGCCACAGACATGGGACTTCTCGCAGGCAAGGTCGGCCTTGTCTGCCGCCTGGTGCAGGACGAATTCTGAGCTGCACTCTGGGCGCCACCTGTGCACTTGGGCCTCAGTTTCCTTAGCAGTAACACGAGAGGGCGTCTACCCCCAGAGGTGGTGCGGGGCTCCGAGGAAGCCAGCGCTGTTCTGATAAAGCTGTCACCATTTTCTTGCTCACTTAGCCCCCAGCAATGAGCTAGGGTCACTACTGACAGTGACCCGGGCCCCGAGGAAGACAGCACATTTTTCTGAGAACACATGGCACTCCGCAGGCTAGAACCTGCGTCTCCAGAGCCAAGTGTTCTGGTAGCCGGCAAGGCCAGCGGAAAAGGATGAAACTTTCTTCCTCAGAAACCCTCCGGAAGGACCTCCAGAGCATATACTGGGGTCAGAATGACCTTGAGCCCAGTTACCAAGGGACAGCCTTAGGAACTTGGAGTAAGCTTGCTGGTTCTCCCGCCTTAGTTCGTTGAGGTCCTGGCGCCCGAGGGGAGAACACAGCAGGGCCCTGTAGGCGCGCAGAGTCTGGCCGGGGCGGGCCCGGGCTGGCACAGAGGCGGAGCTGGGTTAGAAGTGGGGCGGGATGGCGCGCCTGCAGCCACGTAGGGCAGGACTCCGGGGCTGGAGCTGGGCCGGGAGCGGAGCCTGTCTGAAGCGGGCAGAGCCCTGCGAACCTTACAGTCGGCTGGTCCCCGCACAAAGGCCGCAGGCGGCGATCGGTGCAGGGTGCTCCTGTGACGCAGTGGTCCATCCCGCGCAGACAGTAGTGGCGCCCGGAGCAGGCGCTTTCGTAACCTTGGAAGGGCAGGCGGCCGGGCAGCGGGTCCACGCACCCGCATCGGGGCGTGATCTGCGGCAGCGGCTGGTTCTGTGACAGTGAGTTCAGCATGTTCACCACCACTTCGCGCTCTGCGTCCGCAGGTCCCGAGTCCAGGAGACCCAAAGAATCACACGGATGGGAAGAGACACGGTCACAGACAGAGAGAGGGGGAGACAAAAACAGAGACAGGGTTACACCCTCTCTAGGACCCTCGGTCTCCTCCTTGTCCCTCAGGTCCTCATCCTGCCCTCCTTCTGGCCTTCCTCTACCCTCCCTCTACCGGTTCCTCCCCACCAACCCACCACCCTTTACCGTAGGCATTGAGCCGCTCCGGCTTAGGAGGGCACTCCAAGGGCATTCCTCGATCTGTTGTCTCCATCCCAGGCTCCTAGAAGTGGCACACAAGCGACCTCAAACTCTAACCCTTTGTTGTTCCCTTTTGGGGGTCTTCTCAGAACACCCTGACCTGCCACCAGGCCTCCGGCCCCTGGGCAGCTCACCTACTCTCCAGGGAGGGCTCTGAGTGTTTGGGGTTGTCGCTGGGCAACTCGTTTTCCTGTGCCTACAAGGGTGGAGGTGGGGTAGGGAGGGCTATATGGGACTGAGTTGCGCCCCTGGGCCCCTGACAACCCTGCCTTAGAGTTTGCCTTTGATTTTACTCCTCTTTGTCTAGATGTGTCTGGGTGTCTCTCTAATAGGGGATTTTCACTATTGCTTGCCTGTCAGAATCAGGTGAAGAACTTGTGAAATTTTGAAAAATTCTAATTCTTGAGGAAGTTCTAATTCAAAAGGGTTTGGTCAAACCAACCGAGGTCAGCCATCAGTGTACGGTTAAGAACGCCTGCTCTGGCCTCGGATCCTCACATCCCTCCTGCTGGGGCTGTAGCTGGACTCTCACCTATCTCCTTGGAAGCCTTGCTATATCTACACTGCTGTTGGGGAGCCTCACTCTCCCTCCCATTGTCCTGACTCACATCATAAAGGTGCGGAAGGTGGAGCAGGGACACTCAGCTTATGACTCCTTAGGTGGCCCCAGGGTCACAGGGGCCAGACCACATGGGGAGGGACCAGTTGGCAAGCTTCAGGAAGGCAACATGTCAAGGAGTACATACAAGACATGTCCCCACAGAGCCCAGTTAGAGATTGGGACCCAGGGGACCCAGTCCCCAGAGACCGAGAGCTAGGGGCCCAGCACAGCCCCACTCCTGGGCTCCCTTTTCAGCTAAGAAATATAAACCCTAGTTTCACAGATGGGAAGAGCCTTGGAACATTCTTGGTGGGAAAGGGATGAGGAACTAACGGTGAAATATTAGTCGCTGTGGTTTGGGAGGTGGGCACATTAGATACCTTAGTCAGCCTGGGAAGGTAGGTGGGATACTTGTTCCAGCAGTTGCTGTTGTAAGGTCCAGTCCTCCACGTGTACCGGTCACTGCACAGGGAGGTTGGACTGCATTTGTCTGCTTGATCATAGGGGTGGGGACATCAGATAGTGTTAGTCCTTATTCCACCCCAAGATCTGGGGCCTGCTAGATGTTTCTCCTTTGATCCCCAGCACAAAGCTGACCCTCACTGACCTCCTGCAGGCCAGTCCCCAGGCCCAGCTGGGCTCCATACTTGCCTTGGGCACTGAGATGTAGCCCATGTCCCACCTAAGGCAACCTTCTGAGTGGGGTCTGGATCCACTGTGCTGATCACTCTTCATCCTGGCACTACCCTCTTTGAATTGGCCAACCTGGAAATGGGCATCCTTCCAATTCCTCTCTCTCATCTTCCACTCTAGGCTCTAAAGTTCACCTATTCTGCCTCCTCAAAATCACTTGAATCTATCCCCTCTTCATGATCTCACTTCCATATCTCTGCAGTGCCTTAACCAGGAGACAATATAATGTCATGGTTAATAACTATCTATCTCTGGAGATAGACTACCTACGTTCAAATTTCAGTTTTGTCAATTATTAGCCATGTGTGACCTTGACTAAGTTAATTAATTCTGCTGTGGCTCAGTTTCCCCAACTTTAACATGAGAGTAATAGTACTATTTACCTCAAAGGGTTGTTGTGAGGTTTAAATGAGTTAATAAATGTAAAACCTTTAGGACAATGCCTGGCACATAAAAAGCTATTATGATTAACCTAGTGGTCTCCTTGCCTCATCTTTGAAATCCTGTAATCCAACCTTGACATAGAAGCTGGGGTACTTTTTCACAAATGAAAATTTGACCAAGACACTTTCCTACCTAAAACCCTTCAAAGCCCACCACCCTCCACCCCCAGTCACCTAGGCCAGTCCTACAAGGCCCTCCATGATCCACTCCCCCAAGAGTCTGAAAGAACACATGTGAGAGACACTATGAAAGAAGCCCAAAAAGAAGAACAGGTGTGTGAGGGGAGGGGATGGAGTGTTGGGATTTGGAGTTCTGGGTTGGTGGATTGGACATGCTGAGATTGAGGTGCTTGGCGATGTTCAGGTAGAGATGACCATAATCAGACAAAGGAGGGTGGGATTCTGGTGAGAGGTCAAGTCTGGAAATCAAAATTTGAAGCTGTCAGTAATTATAATCAAGTGTTGGATAAAATGGCCTCAGGGTAGGAACAAGGAGAGAAGAGGGCTCAGGACAGCACCCTGAAGCGCCCCATGTGTCCACAGTGGATGCACAAGAGACCCAGGAAAGTGAGGCACGAGAGAAGCTGAGAAAGGACGTAGTTTCAAGAAGTGGAGAGTGGTCAGAAGAGTGAAATGCACAGGGTAGGTCTCACAGGGTAAAGACGGAAGAGTCTCATGGATTTGGTAATTAGAACCACACAAAAGCAATTTGAGCATTTGATGTGGGAGATGCAGACTCTCAGCTTCAACTGGGAATTATCAATTCATTCAACAAATACTTATGAAGCTTGGTGCGTACTTGATGGAGGGCGCACAGCTGTGAATGAGACCAGATTCTCTGCTCCTTTGGAATATACGAGGAGACAGATCATGAACACCTAACCAAATGAGAAAGAGAATTTCTGCGAAGGTGTAAGAAGGGGTGAGGAAGTGAGTATAGACTATGTTTCTGAGAATCATGGCAGTGAAGGAGAAGAACAAGAGAGAATTTTTAGTCAGCAAGAAACTAGAAAATATTCCAAGTTGAGGGAAAGAGGTGTGTGGGGCAGTGGGATGCAGGGGAGATGGAGAGAGCTCATGGAACAGGGTGTGAGGAGACGGGAGGATATGCCATCCAGGATACACTTGGAAGGGATTTGTTTGGGGGAGGTTAATATTCTCTCTCTCTCTCTCTCTCTCTCCCTCCCTCCATCTCTCTAAGGATGAGACCCATGGCTCTTTCAATTCTTTTTCCACAGACAGGGAAAAGCAGGGTCTGGGTCATCTCCTCCAGGGATAGGGTCAGGTCTGGTGGTTGGGAGTCACGTTGGAGGCTGGAGTGGGGGCTGGTTAGGGAAGAAGTCTAGATCGCCGGTGGAGACAAGGTGGATATAGGATCAGGATAGAGGTCAGGATCCAGGTTGGGTGCCATTTGGGAGTTTGGTGAGGGGAGAGGCCCTACCTTCCTCTTGAGAGAGCCAGTACTTCTCAGGAAAGTAGGGGTGGCCTGGAATGGAACCCTTATAGGTATAGTCCTGTGTGGCACATTTGACCATCCTCTGCAAAGCATCAGGATCCACATGGCGCTGCATGGTCTGAGTCAGACCCTAGGCAAGGGGAGAGAGGAGAAGTGTCTAGGCGTATGGTGACCCCAGGCCTGGAGTCTTGCTGGATCTTGAGCCGACCTCTCTTGAGAAGGTCAGCCCAGGTAGTTCTCCCAACCTTCCTCCCAATGCCAGAGGGATTTCCATGCCAGCCTTGGTCCCTCTGCACAGTTCTCTTGTTTGAATTGCCTTTTTCTCCTTTTTTTCCCCATCCAAGGCTGGCATTGGACCCAGCTTCTTGTCCTCAGTCATGGTAGTTTTCTGGCTTTCTCATTTCTGTTGTTTCCTGACTGGGAGCTCATGAAGGCCAGGGCTGTGTGTTCCTTCCCTCTTTCTTCTAGACTGTGTGCTCCCTGGGAGCAGGGACTGGGTCTCTTCAAACAGAGCAACAGGCCCATGGCACAAATTAGAGGAAGTTTGGCTGCCTCAAGGAAGACTGGCTGCCCTGGGAGCTGGCTGCCTTATGTAGGTGTCTTGGACAGGGAAGGCTCTCTGGCAATCTGGCACCTTGAAGGAGTTGAAGGACGGGGCTAGAGGACACCTACTTTAAAATTTAATTCCCTGACTCTGACTTGACCCTAGTTCTGCTTGGCTCTGACTCTGACACCAATGATGCCTTTGACCCTGACCCTTACTTTAGCCTTGTACTCATCCTACCTTGACCTTTTTCCTGTTCTTTGTCCAGGCCCTGGCCCTTCTGTTTTTGGGGGTTCGCCTCATCTAATCTCATCACCCTCAGTGATGAGATTGTTCAGTTGGCTCTGTGGAAGCCCAAATCAAGCCTCCCTTTGGTGCCCACTTCTCTTCAACTGAGGGCAGAATGCCAAGTTAGTTATAGGCCCACAGGTCTCTGCAAACAGCCTGTCTGAAAAGGCAGCTGGGTCACAGAGGTGGGACTCCAGCAAAGTCAGACATCTGAAAGGGTTTCCTCATAATGGGCAGTGAGATGCTGGGATGGTGACACTATCACCCACACTTGCCTCTATGATCTTAAGAACAGAGGCTTCCCTTGGCCAGGGCTGAGACCTTGCTGCTCCCAGGGCTCCAACCACCCTGAAAACCTCTCTGCTCAGGGGCTTCTGGGATCATCTGTGGCCAGCTGACTTTGTTCTGTGGGTCAATCCTGCACAGTCACACTCCCATGGGAGGGCAAAATAGGGGAGATGTGGGTACAGGGGTACCATGACTCAGCACTTCCCTGAGCCTTACAGATACCACCCCCCCCATGAGCCCAGATATACTCACAGATGCACACACAGATGTACATGCATATACACTCAGACAGACCCACTTACACACCAACACCAGAAACACACACGCTCACAAATACAAAAACAGTCATTTAGAAGAATTCATAGACATCATCGATTTTTCTGTTAGAGGCTTTCCTCAGATGTCTGCTATCTTTGTTTGAGCTTATTGGAGGCTTTCAGCTGTGGGTGGGCTTTGTCAGAATGATCTAGTTGGACTGTTTTTTGCAAACTCTAATGTTAGTATCTGTAGGTTTTTCCTCTTGGGCTGATCAGCTTCTTCAGAAAAGATTCCTTTAATCTTTGGCCTGAGGGTAATGACATAGCTGCCAGTGTTCTGAGAACCTAGTGCTGAAGAGAGCTATTGGGGGTTTTAGCATTCAATATATGGAGGGTCACAGGTTTTCAAAGTGGTACCCTGCCCTCGACTGGTATCCCTAACCCTGAGATCCTCGCCGAAAAATTAGCCTTCTGACTTGGAGAAATGGAAGTGGGAAGTCACACTAGGGTGTGGAGTACAAGAGGGGATTCGGGTTTAACTGCTTCTTAAACAACTTTCAAATTAATCCTTATTTTAGTGTTGGTCCTGTTCCATCTTCAGTTCCAGAGAAGCCTAGGATTATCAATTCCTGGGCCTTTTGGAAATTCTGCAGTTTTAAGTTGAATTATATCTTGGGTTTCCTGTTGCTGGCTTTGGATTCAGCTTTCTCATCTCTGCTAAGTCAGTTTCATCTATTGTACTTTCCAGCTTCCAAAATTTTGTTGCCATTGTCCCTTCTTTCTCACTATCTTTGTGAATTTATGTCTTAAGTATCCATTTACTGTAGTTTTAGATAGATTTCAGGAGAGAGTCAAAACACACGTGTTCAATTTTAACCCAGAGAATTATAGTTCCTTATGTATTTGATATACTAGTCCTTTACATATTGCAAATATCTTTTCTCAGTTTGTGGCTCTGTCTTTACTTTTCTTTATTATGTCTTTTGATGAACGAATTTAATTTTAATTTTAACATAGTTGAATTTATCAATCTATTCTTTTATGGTTAGTGCTTTTTGTGACTTGTTTAAGAAATCCATCCATACTCTCAGATAATGCAGATAGTGTTCTGTATTTTCTTCTAAAAGTTAAACAGTTTTACTTTCCCTATTTAATCTGTTAGGAGTTTGGGCAAGTCCTTTTCTTCTTCAGGTAGCTTTAGCTATTTCTTGGGCCTTTGTTCTTCACTATAAATTTTAGAAACATCTTGTCAAATTCTTCAAAAAATCTTGTTGGGATTTTAATCAGAATTGCATTGAATCTTTATGATAGTAACTCTTTCTATCCATAAGTATGTTATATCTTTCCATTTAAATATTTAAAAAAATATTCAATAATATTATAAAGTTTTATAATATTTATAAATATTATTCATATAGTTTTGCATAAATTATTAGATTTCTTTCTATTTACCTTTGTTTTTGTTGTTAGAATAAATGATGTATATTTTTAAATTATACTTCCTAAATATTTGTTGTTTGTATAAAGAAATGTGATTGAGTTTTTTTGGAGGGGGACAGAGTCTTGCTCTGTTACCTGGGTAGAGTGCAGTGGTGTCATTGTAGCTCACTGCAACCTCCAACTCCTGGGCTCAAGCAATCCTCCTGCCTCAGCTTCCTGAGTAGCTAGGACTACAGGTGCATGCCACAATGCCTGGCTAATTTTTCTATTTTTTGTAGAGATGGGGTCTCACTATCACTCAGACTGGTCTTGAACTCTTGGCTTCAAGCAATCCTCCCACCTCAGCCTCCCAGAGTGCTGGGATTATAGGCATGAGCCACCGTGCTCAGCCCCCTTGTACCTGTTTACTTTTTCTTTTCTTGGTGTCCTGGCTAGACCTCCAGTACATTGTTGAATAGAAGTAGTGATAGCGAACATTCTTGCCTTGATCCCAATTTTAAAAAATATGCTTCCAACATTTAACTAATCAGAGTGATGTTGGCTGTATATTTTAGGTATACATTCTTTATCAGATTAAGAATGTTTCCTTCTATTTATGTTTGCAAAGTTTTTTTTTTTTGAATTATGAATGGGCAATGAATTTTAGTAACTGCTATTTATTTTCCTTTTTTAAAAAAAAAATTATTTATTTATTTATTTTTTGAGACAGGGTCTTACTCTGTTGCCTAGGCTAGAGTATGGTACCATAGCATCATCATAGCTCACTGCAGCCTTGAATTCCTGGCTCAGGTGATCCTCCTGCCTCAGCCTCTAGAGTAGCAGGGACTACAGGTTGGCACCACCATGCCCAGCTAACTTTTTTTTTCTCTTGTTTTGTAGAGACAGGATCTTGTTCTTGCTCAGACTGGTCTCCAATTCCTGGCCTCAAGCAGTCCTCCCACCTAGGCCTCCCAAAGTGCTAGGATTACAGGCATGAGCCACTGCACCCAGCCTTAGCAACTGGCTATTTCTGCATCTTTTCAAATGGTTTTATTGAGATATAATTTACATACCATAAAATTCACTCAGTTTAAGTATACAATTCAATGATTTTTGTTAATACAGATTCACAAAAGGTCATGGAAAACAAAACAAAATTAAAAAGAATTTTTAGGCCAAGCACGGTGGCTCACGCCTGTAATCCTAGCACTCTGGGAGGCCGAGGCTGGCGGATTGTTTGAGCTCAAGAGTTTGAGACCAGCCTGAGCAAGAGCGAGACTCTGTCTACCAAAGATAGAAAAAATTAGCCGGGCATGTTGACACATGCCTGTAGTCCCAGCTACTCAGGAGGCTCAGACAGAAGGATCGCTTGAGCCTAGGAGTTTGAGGTTGCTGTGAGCTAGGCTAATGCCACGGCACTCTAGCTCAGGCAACAGAGTGAGACTCTGTCTCAAAAAAAAAAAAAAAGAATTTTTAGTAGATCTCTCATGCCCATTTTATTTCTACATATTTTGAAATGCTCTTGTGGTTTTCTCCTTGAATCTGTTAATGTGATGAATGACATTTATTAATATTTTTCTAATGTTAAACCATCTTTGCATTTATGGAATAAATACAACTTAACCATCATGAATTATTTTTTATACAATGCTGGATATAATTTTCTAATATTTTATTTAGAATGTTTGCTTTTGTATTTATTAGTGAATTGGCCTGTATAATTTCCTTTTCTTACACTGTTCTTGATTAGTTTTGCATCAAAGTTATACTAGCTTCATAGAATGAGCTGGGAATCATTCTCTTTGCTCCTGTTCTCTGGAAAAGTTTGTATAAAATTGACATAAACTGTTCCTTGAACATTTGAAGGAACATAACTGTTTAATTATCTA
Organism: Cheirogaleus major; assembly: GCA_963574435.1. Classification (NCBI taxonomy): domain Eukaryota; kingdom Metazoa; phylum Chordata; class Mammalia; order Primates; family Cheirogaleidae; genus Cheirogaleus; species Cheirogaleus major. The sequence continues at coordinate 26,972 of CAUYPO010040886.1, forward strand.
GGCTGGCTATTTTCTTTGTGGGAAGATTTTAAATTATTGATTTAATTTCTTTGTTATAGGAGCATTTGGATTTTTCTAATTATGCTTGAACTGGTTTGGCACGTTTATTTTTCTAGTATTTGTCCATTTGTTTTCAATTTTATTAGCCTGAAGTTGTTCAGAATATTTTCTTATTATCTTCTATCCATGCTTAGACCCTTCTTTTGTCTGTGCCTTGTCTTTCTTTAACTCTCTAGAGATTTGTCTATTTTATGAATCTTATCAAAGAACCAACTTTTGACTGTTGATCTTGTTGAATCTTTGCTTTATAGTTTAATGTTTACTCTTATTTTCATTATCTCCATTCTTCTATTTTTCCCATTTATTCTGTTTTCCCCTCTTATTTTGTTAAGTTTGATGCTTGTCTCATTAATGCTTCACATTTTTTTCTTTTCTTAAACAAGCATTTAGGCCTGCTGGCTTTTCTCTATAACTTTTGTTGTACCCCACAAGTTTTGATATGCAGTCTTTTCAGTTCTGAGTATTTTTCCATTTCTGTTTCAATTTCTTATTTGACCCATTATTTAGAATGGTGGTTTCGTTGTATTGTGTTTTATAACTTACAAGGATTTTGCTTATCTTTTGGTGTTGATCTATAATTTAATTGCATTGAGGTTAGAGATAGTTGTTTTGTATGATATGAATCATCAATTTCTGTTTCATGACCTAGTACTTGTCAATTCTTATAGTGTTCCTTGTATGCTTAAATCTGTAGTTGTTAGGTTCAAGGTTCTATTTATGTTCAATAAATCAAGCATATTAATTATGTTCTCAAGTGTTTGAGATCTTTGCTTTTTGTTTTTGGTCTGCTTAAACTAGCAGTAATTGTGATATGTTAAATTCTAATATGGTGGATTTTGTCAATTTCTCCTTCCAGTAAATCTATTAAGTAAACACAAGTTCAGAATTATAATATCTTCCTGGTGAATTGAAACTTTGTTATTTATATAGTGATCCATCTAAAAAGTGTGTGTGTGTGTGTGTGTGTTTAATCTGAAAGTCTCTTTTGTCTGTTATTTATTAGCTTATTCAGCTTTTTGTTATTGTATCTGTATCAGTCAAACTTGGATCAGAGAAGCAGAACCACTATGAGTGATGTAGCGTAAGCGATTTATTTTGGGGATTAGACTTTATACAGTTGTGGGAACTGGTTAAGAACTCTGCAAGATTGTTGTCTGTGCATCTACTGTTGAGCCTGAAGTCCATGGCTGGCAGTCAGGAAGGAGAGTTGGACATGAAGTAGGGAAGAGCAAGGACAAACTGGAACCCATGAAGGGGACAAACTAGAACCTGCATCTATCTCATTGCCTCCCACAATAATGGTATGGATGGGCTTCAGCAGAAGCTGCTGCCCTTTGCCATGGAGCTGCACATACACCTGGCCCAGGACCTAGAGAAAATGAAGGAAGAGACGCAGCAGGAGCTGAAGGAGTTAGTGCCAGATGCTGCCCTATGCCAATTAGGTGAACTATTAAATCAGAGACATTGTGCACAAACCACCATTGTGCCTGGTACCCTACATCAATCTTCAGAGGGTAAAAATGGCTATTCTTTCATGTGTACCTTCCAAATCTCATGCAAATTTCTCTTGTGGCCAATTGGGAACCACTTAGGAAAGAGAGTTCTGGGAAGCATAGTTCCAGCCAGTTGACAGTACAAAACTGCAATATCTGATACCCTCTTTAGAACACTGTGAGAATCTTGGAACACCTTAACTCTGTCCTGTTCTCACTTACATGATATTATTACTAATATTTTAGTTCTTTCCTTAAATATTATAAATTAAAAGAAATTATATTAATAATTATTATCTATAATAACATTTGCTTAAATTTACCTCATGTTTATCAGTTTCTCACCATTCCTTTTTGTATCTCAGACTTTCCTTCTATAATCATTTTCCTTCTCCCTAAAGAATATCCTTTAGAAGTTCCTTTTAGATCTGATGACAGTAAACATTTAATTTTTTTTTGCCTGTAAATGTCTTTATCTTTCTTTTGTTGTTGAAAGGATGATACTTCAAAAATATTTTTTCTCTGCCTGCTTTTAAGGTCATTTCTTAAGCTAGTGTACTGCTCTTTCTCTGCGAGGTACCTAATGGTGGAATTTCTTCTATTCTTTATGTATCTGTGGCTTCGTTTCTTTTGTTAGTTCTGAAAAATTCGGAGCCTTTTCCTCTTCAGCTAATGCCTATTCTCCTTTACACTATTTTCTTCTGGGATTCAGATTAGATGTGTGTGAGATCTTCTCATTCTGTCTTTAATATTGTTTAATGTTTCTTTCATATTTTTCTTCTCTTTGTCTCTGGGAAATTTTTTTTAGTCTCTCTTTTATTTCATTGGAACTTTTCAGCTGTGTCTAATCTGCTTTTTAACCTATCCACTGAATTTTTGGTTTTATTTAATTTATTTATTTATTTTGAGACAGAGTCTCACTCTGTTGCCCAGGCTAGAGTGCCGTGGCATCAGCCTAGCTCACGGCAACCTCAAACTCCTGGGCTCAAGCAATCCTCCTGCCTCAGCCTCCCGAGTAGCTGGGACTATGGGCATGCGCCACCATGCCCGGCTAATTTTTTATATATATTTTTAGTTGGCCAATTAATTTCTTTCTATTTTTTTAGTAGAGACAGGGTCTTACTCTTGCTCAGGCTGGTTTTGAACTCCTGACCTTGAGTAATCCTCCCGCCTCGGCCTCCCAGAGTGTTAGGATTACAGGTGTGAGCCACCGGGCCTGGCCTGGCTAATTTTTTCTACATATATTTTTAGCTGGCCAATTAGTTTCTTTCTATTTATAGTAGAGACAGGGTCTCGCTCTTGCTCAGGCTGGTTTCGAACTCATGACCTTGAGCGATGTGCTCGCCTCGGCCTCCCAGAGTGCTAGGATTACAGGCGTGAGCCACCACGCCCGGCTGAATTTTTGGTTTTAACAAATATATTTTCATTTCTAAAATTTCTACTCAGTTCTTTTTTACTTTTTTTTTGGAGATAGAGTCTCGCTCTCTCACCCCAGCTAGAGTGCCGTGGCATCAGCCTAGCTCACTGCAACCTCAAACTCCTGGGCTCAAGCAGTCCTCCTGCCTCAGCCTCTAGAGTAGCTGGGACTACAGGTGCATGTCACCACACCTGGCTAATTTTTTTTTGTATATTTTGTAGAGATGGGCTCTCACTCTTACTCAGGCTGGTCTCGAATGCCTGAGCTCAAGTGATCTTCCCACTTCAGCCTTCTGGAGTACTAGGATTACAGGTATGAGCCACCATGCCTGGCCTTTTTAACATTTGTCTGCTCATTTAAAAAATAATCTCTTATTGCTTGCTTATTTAGATGATTTCCATTTTTAATAAATCTCCTAATTTTTCTGTATTCTTTAACTGTTAATTCAAATTTCTGAAATCCTTAGGGGTTTAAGTCTGTTCTTTGTTATTTTTGCTGATTCTGTAATGTGGTGGTTTGGTTTTTCATATCTCTTATTGTGAGCCCATGTTTAATTGGCCTTACTCTGAAGGATACCTGGAAACCTACACTGAGGACGTTTTCCAACACCAACGATAGACATACGTGTGTGTGTGTGTGTGTGTGTGTGTGTGTGTTGGAAGGGGCAGGGAGCCAGAGATATGAAACCTTCTGGTTCAGTTTGGAATTTACAGATTCGGTTCCTCTCTAGCTTAAGGCTTAGACTCCTGCTTATAGTGCTGATATTGGCATTTGTCCTTGGGGCAGTCCTGTCTTAAGTACACCACTCACCCCCATGAGAGTCCAAAACAAAATAAAAATTAATTTTTATGCAGGACTTGGTTGTTTTGAAGCAGGAGGGACCTTCAGAGTTTCCAGACCACCATACTGGCAGAAGCCTTTCCTTCATTCTAAATCCCACTACTATCTGACTTTCACTTTTCTTCATTCATTGAAGCTGTCTGGCCAGATATCAAGAGTTACTACATCCAAGAGATCCCTTTCTGTGTCGCCAATATTTAACACTGACCTTTAATAATACTGTCTTTATTGGTTTCTCTTTAATTTTCTTCCTATCTCTCTGGCCGTAATTCTCTGTCTCCTTTTATGGCTCTTCTTTCTTTACCTACCCTTAAATACTGATATTCTCCAAAGTTCTGTCCGAGACCATTTGCTTGTTCTTCTTTGGCAATTTCCTCCAATCCTACGACTTCAGCTACCACTTACATGATGATGACTTCAAATCTATATCTATAGCCCAGACCTCTTTCCTTTGCTTCAGATAAGTATATCCAACTACTTGCCTATGTTTGTCCTCAAATATTTTTGTTCCAAAATGAACTCTAAATCTAAACTGCTACTTCAAATCTCAGTTGGTAGCACTATCATTCCTCCAGTTGCCAGAGCCAAAAACCCAGAAGTCATCCTAATCTCTCTCTTCTTTATATCTAGATGGTCACCAAGATCTGTTGATGTACTTCTTAAAATTCCCTCCTGTTAACTGTGGAAAAGCAGGTAAGTACTCTTACATTTTGTTTTTGGGAGTATAAATTATTACAACCCATATTATATCAATTTGGGGTGTGTATCAAAGGGTTTTTTTTGATACAGAGTCTCTTTCTGTTGCCCGGGCTACAGTGCCATGGCATCAGCCTAGCTTACAGCAACCTCCAACTCCTGGGCTCAAGCAATCCTTCTGCCTCAGCCTCCCGAGTAGCTGGGACTACAGGCATGCGCCACCATGCCTGGCTAATTATATATATATACATATATATATATTTTTAGTTCTCCAGCTAATTTTTTCTATTTTTAGTAGA
>CAUYPO010040887.1:0-12096 GCA_963574435.1 Cheirogaleus major
CTCTAAAAGTTCCATCTTTTCTCCACCTGTGAGTCCAACCATATCCCTACTTGGGAAACTTTACCTTTTTAGACTTGCTAGTGTGCCTGGTACGTCAAACATCCAGAGATACAAAAAACACTGTTTGCTTTTGAATGCTAACCTGCCTTGCAAAGACGTCTGCACCAGAAGAAGTCCTCAGTAAATATATTGAACGTATGAATGTACAAATGACTTTGCCTCACCCCTCTACTTAGACTCCATCACACATTCCCATCAGTCTAAGTGCATAAACGACTTCCTAACATAGCCTGCAGGACCCCGTATCACTGGAGCCCTGGGATCTCCCAGCATCACCTTGTACTATTCATTCATTCATTCAATCAGTCAAGAAATATCCGTCTAGCACCTACTGTGTGTCAAGAAATGTTACAAGAACTGCCTGTAGAAATGTGTTCAGCAGAGAAATCTATTTCCTTATATATTGTAAGTATAGTAAGTTAAGGTAGACAGGTAGTAAAACACATGACTAAATAATAGCTGTAACATGTTCACAGTGTGATATGTTCTGAAGACAACTAAAGCATGAAAGGAAGAGTTTCTGCTCTCTGCAAAGTACAAGAATTTGGATCTTTTGCATCTTCCTCTTTTCTTGGGAGACCTCTGTAAATGCTATTCTCTTTGCTTGGAATGATGTGTTCTGCAAGGCTTTGCCTCATTTTCTCCTACATATTTTTCATTATTTCAGCTCAAGTGTAGTTTTCTCGTTTCCTCGGGTAAACGTCCCTGGCCCTCCAGAATGCCACTCTCACCCTTTCCTGTTGACAGAAGTATTCTATGCCTCTTTTTACTATGCTTTTCTTGGCGGTGAGAGTTTCTTTTAGAGAGCTTTTCTCAGTTTGGAATTATCCATTCATTGTGCGATCAACTATTTAATACCTGTTCTCACACGAGAATGTAAGCTTTACAGGAACAGAGGTAGCAACTGGTTTTTGCCCCATGACTGTCACATGGTGGGTGCTCACAAATTTTTGTGAAGAAAGGAAGGAGGAAGAGTAATCCCATGCAATAATCGTGTTGTCCACATCCTGAGTTATAAAATATTAATAATGAAGCAGAAGAACAGGGATGATAAACTGCAGAACTAAACCCACCTTTATTTCCTTCACAATTTTGACTTGGATCCAAACTGTTCTAAGAGTTGCTGAAGATACCACACTGCATTCCGGGTAGATTTTTGAAATACAACCATGTGCTGCATAATGACATTTTGGTAGAGGAGGAACCAATGGTCCCATAAAATTATAGTATCATATTTTTCCTGTACCTTTTCTACATTTAGATAAGTTTAGCTACACAAATACTTACCATCATGTTACAATTGCTTACAATACTTAGTGCACTAACATGCTGTACAGGTTTGTACCCTAAGGGCCATACCACATAGCCTAGGTGTATAGTTTTTGTGTACGTACACTCTAAGATGTTCACGCAATGATGAAATCATCTAATGACGCGTTTCTCAGAATATATCCCTGTCATTAAGCGACATATGACTGTAGGTAAGTTATAATCAATAGAGGATCAGGAAATGTCCTCCACTTACTCCGTAGAGCCAAGAAATGAGATAAAATAAATATGGCATAAATCTTGTCCCCAAGAACTAAAATTTCCTACAAAATGTAATTTTCTTATACATGATAATCAAGTCTTTAGCTTTTTTCAATTGTATCCAAATGCCTAAAAAGACGTGTAAACTGGCCATCTGGAATTCTTGGCTAGTTGATGAAGTTTTGCTTTGCTTTACCAAAAAACTTTTTTCACCCTTGCCTGCACCCTCTGTATACTGCTGAAGTTGAAGGATGTATTGTGCCTTCTGCTGTGTTGATTTCCCAGCTCCCGAATCCTGTTTCCAAAATAAACTCTTTATTTGATGCAAAGACGCTGGGAGTTTGAGCCATGCTGGCAGCTCTGCGATTCGTGTGGCAGAGGAAATGACCATCTTTCCCAGGTAGGACAGCAGCTGCCCGGGATGCTGAATCACCCTGACACCATCTGCTTGGCTGACCCACTAATCTGCCAGCCAGTTTTCATGAACACCAGAATTGTTTCCCATTGGAGATTTCTTGAAACACATCTTACATCAATTAAAGACTAAAGAACAGATGGTGATTTCTTGAGACAGTGAAGGATTTAACTGATTCATTACTCATGTAGGGGACAGTGATAACAACCAATTCAACATCGTATGCTTTGGCTTACTTTTTCTCTGAGGTTGTCAACTCCCAGTATGCTAGGAGATTTCAGGTTTTAGGAATGGACACAAGCTTCGATGCTTCAGATGAGGGAGACTTATATGGATGTCCCAGGAAGTTAGCAAGCACACGGATCTGTCTCAGTAATGTCAAGGACAGGTCTTAGATCAATGGAAATGGTGATCATCACCACTCAGATACCACAGCAGCTCCAAGGACACTCAGCAAAACTAGCGAATGCAATAGAATTTGATATTAATATACGCCAAAGCATGGCACTGTGCCTGGCAAACAGAAATAACTCAGGAAACAATAGGTGGCATTATACTACTAACAACACAAATTCTACGAATTTAACAGCAGTTTTATTGACCTAGTCATTTGGGCATATTATTAGAAAGATGTACCTGTATTCCTCTAGTAATTTTACCATGCTCATAAGTATTTTTTTTCTGACCCTGCTTTAGTGTTTTTAGTGGTTTTCTTCAGTTCTGTCTCCACCCACCCCCTCTTTTGTGTACAACCAAAACTCATCAAGAGAGAGAATTTGATGAGACATGTTATTCACTATCCACTGATCAGAACATACCCACTGGGCATTTTTGTGCCAAAGTACTCCTTAAACTGACCCTTAAAACTAACCCATCACTACTTCTCTTTGACCCAATTGTGGACTCTTGATGCAATCCATTCCGACCAGCTTAACGGGTTTGCATGACAGACAGCATGTGGACTTATGTATAATGGTCACCCTGAGATACTCTCCTTAGGAGGAGATCTAAAGTACAGGGTAAACCGAGTCTCATGCACTACTTAAAACACTAGTATTTCATTTTTCTTTTCTTCTGGAAGTTGATAGTAATCTGCTTTTTATACTGAGTTCAAATCTTTAAAAATCTCTCAATGACAACAAATTTTGCTCAGGAAGTAGCTGAGTGATGACTTCTTCAGAGTCTAGGGAGTCATTTGGAAAATGTATAATGGTTTAAAAAGAATTTTCTCAGTACACATGTCTCCAGGTCTCTGGGGCCTAGCTGAACCATGCCAGCTCAGTTTGGAAGCAATCTCATGACTAAGTAAATTCTTTCTGACTTCTGGCAGGGTAACATACGGTATGTGGGAGATTAAAAGGTAGATCGACCTTGGTTCAAATCAGTGTCCTGTCAGTGACTCACTGACATATCCTTCGATCTCTATGAGATACTAGATCTTCCTATGAAGGCTAGATCTTCCATACTCAGTGTACTGATTCAAATGCCAATTTATAGATGAGTAAATCATCTATAAAAAGGAGGTTGGTTTATATGAAACAATATATACCAAGCACTTGGCACAGAACTTGGAGGAATAAATATTAGTTCTTTTTATTCGGTCAGACCTATTCTGAACTCACTGAATAGCCCTTCTATCCTCCCTCTGCTAAGTAGGCAGTGGTGAGTGGTTCAGATTTGTTATTTACCTGGTTCAAGCTCTGCAGATGCTCTGTGGAGACACACAGTCACACTTCACACTGACAAGCTTGCAGTGTAGTTTCTGCTGGCACTAAACTGCAAACGGGCAAACTCGAGATGCCTGTGATGTGTGCATGGAACCCTGGTGGATCCTGGGGCCAGACGCTGTGGTCAGGCCCTGGAGCAGCCTTGACAACCCCTGTGTTAGTCAGGATTCTCCAGAGAAACAGAACATGTGTGCGTGTGTGTGTGTGTGTGCATCTCCTATGCTAAAAAGGACATTTCATATGGTGATATTTATATATGAAGTTGATATATATATAGATAAATATATAAGAATCTCCATAGTCACATGAGCCAATTTCCATAATAAAGCTATTTATATATATACACATACATGTATATATAGAGATACATATATATGGATATGTAGAAAGACGGATAGATAAATATGAAGATATAGATACAGATATGTGGAGATATATATATATGAAATTGATATATCTGTATCTACATATATAAATGTTTGTTATAGAAATTGGCTCACATAATTATGGAGGACAAGAAGTTCCATTATCTGCCCTCTGCAAGCTGGAGAACCAAAGAAGCCAGTAGTATGATTTAGTCTGAGTCTTAAAGCCTAAAAATGGATGGGGGGTGGGGGATGCACTGATAGTGTAAGTCCAGGATTAAGTTTGAATCTAAGAACCAGGAGAATATGGATGTTCCGGCTCAAACAGACACAGAGCGTAAATTTGTCTTTTCTCCCCTGTTTTGTTCTATTGAGGCCTTCAAGGGATTGGATAATGCCCACCCGCCGTGGGAAGGCTAGATCTTCCTTATTCGGTGTACTGATTCAAATGCCAATCTCTTCATGAAATACTCTGAAAAACACACAAATAATGTTTTACCAGCTATTTGGGCATCCCATAGCCCTGACAAGTTACACATAAGTTAACCATCATACTCAATTGTTGATGCAGCGAAACCCAGCATAAAAATCGCATGAGCAGAGATCATGACCTTGGTGATGAATCACTTTCTATACCTGCTTGCAACACCTGATCCCACTCGGATTCTGATCCTCCAGGCATAGACCTTGCTGATTTGAAGCCGTATGTCCTGCTTCTGAGTCTTTCCTCTTAAAAGGCAGAGGAATATCCTCTTTTGCTGAGAAGGTCTGAAAGAAAAATTACATATACTAATCTTTTATTACTGCTGACGACATCAACCTCTAAATACAGTACTTTAGAGATCAAAAGTTCATACAGCATTTCCAAATATCAGTGCCTCAAATTAAGATTTCGTTATTTAAACAGAGACAGACTTTTGAATTTTAGTTTATGTAGACATGATTTATGCACATTCCATGCTAGGTTTTGTCTGTGTATGAATAAAATATAACTTAATACAAAAATATTTGATGATGCAGTTTTTAAATTTTCTTATTAAAATACACTTCTTAAAAATGAGACTATTTATTATATAATGTATTTTAGAATTTTTTCATTGTGCTATCACAAAGATTAAAACATATTAGTTCCTTGATATATATTTGTTTAATGAGTATACATTGATCATTTTATTAATGTATGGCTGTTTTGGTATTAATAACCACCCCAGAATATTACTCCTACACATTGCCATCTGCTTAGATTATAAAGAATTCTGATCACTTCTCCCTGGGTCATCCACCCTCTTATGTTAATGAATATTTTGAAGTACTTATCCTGCCCCAAATTTTAGGCCTTCCTACTCCACCCTCTCTCTGAACTCAAAATTGCAACACATGCTTATGAATCTGAGAACAGTGAGGCAGCCTAAGCAAAGAAGAAAAAAGGAAATAGTACGTTTTAAATGCAGAATATCATAAAAGAAAAAATAGAAGTTATAGATAAATATAATTACTACTCATTTGCAAAACTGAATTAAATAGATCTATGGAAACCATTTAAAAACAAACAAACAAAAACAAAAAAATGCAAATGCCCTAAGGAGGAATGATCAAGCAGATATAAAATACATAAGGATGCAACATTCCCCATTTTCTTTCTAAAGAACATTAAAATTCAAAATGAATTAAGGAAAGGGTAAAGAAAACACAAGACGTATTTCCTTTTATATTAAGATACAAAATCCTAAGTATAAAATATCAACAAGGTTCAAAGAAGATGGCTGACCAGAGACACCCTTTGCCAGAGTGTCTCAGTAGGAAGGGAAAGTTTTAGATAATAGAGAAAAAAACAAACAGATAAATATAGATCAGGTGTAATTCTGAGGGATGGGTGCGTGAACCTGCAAGGGACTCCATGGGAAGAAGTTGTGGAGCAGAAAAAGGTGGAGCAAGATATTGGTGGAGATCAATACCTGAGCAGCTTGGAGTTTAGCAAAAATGGTAGGTGGAGCTGTTTGTTCCTCCCATGTTCACTTCTCTGACTGTCAGTGGAGTGGGCTTCCGAGCTGCTGGAGAGAATTTTTACCCCCATGAGCCCAAAAGCTGCTATCGCCAGAGAACTGGGAGCTTCTTGAGGAAAAAGTACCTACACAGCTCCCAGCCTCCCTCGGACACTTCCCACCACAATAGACCTGGACCAAGACAGCAGGCACCATATTCTCTACCCACTTCTCTACCCACTGTGTGCCTTTGTCTTCCACAGGGGGTGTCAGCCTCTCAGTTTTCAGCTTGCTCGTTCCCACACAAACATTTCCCAACTCTGGCCCAGACTGTGGGAGCCACAGGGTTCCATTGGGTCCTGGGGAAGCTTTGTGATCCCAGAGCCTGGACATTCCAGATGGGCTGCCTTGCAGAGAGGGGGCCAGAGACAACCAGAGTGCTATTAATAGCTTTCCTCTATCCAAACTCTTCCCCCATCCCCACCCCCGCGGTGGCTGCTGAGAGAGACAATAGACCCACCATATCAAGGCATCTACAGAGACTGGGGCTCACATTGTTTCCTCTTAAAGTCCTGCAGCAGACTAAGGGGTGCTCAGATTGTGAGCTCCCTGCTCACCAGCCCCCCCTAGTGCTGCATGCTTGGTGGCTCCATCAGAGCAGGGCACACCCCAAAGCGGTGGGATATCAAACCTGCTTGAATACTCCATAGGTAACTTAGGACTGACATGCTTCTCCCTGGCATGGTCAGGGATTGACCTTTGGGGACCCAGGGGCAGGATGGCAGGCCAGATCCCATGCCCTCAGGACTCAAGTGTGCTGCTTGGTGGCATGCAGAGAAGATTTGTGAACTAATCTTGGGAGATGAGGAAGCTTACATGGGCAGAGCTGGGAGGAGAGTGCAGTGTGGGTCCCAACTGCAGCACACTTGTGAAGCAGCCCTACCCCGAATAGGAAGGCCATGCTCTCAGCCTAGGGTGGGATCCTGGGCAAGCAAGTTCCTAGCCTGCATTGCTGTCCTGGGGAGTTCAGCTACTATGAATACCAGCATGCCAACAGACGTCAAAGGGAAACCACAGATCAGGAGAGAAGGGAGAAGAGTAAAACATGCTCTCAACAGCCAGACTGTGGCTCTCAGAGGGCTCCCACCTCCATAAGCAGACTTTCTGGCTGGGTAGGGCCACAGTAGACCCTCCCTGGCAGCTTTTCCCAGAGGGCTGGGAGGGGACTTTTAATCCCCACCAAAACAGCTACCTTATTAGATATTATGGAGCCTAAGGGCAAGCTCACCCAACCCAGCCCACCCAGCCTGGCTCCCACACCTGCCTCTGCTGTAGACCACAGGGCTGGGGAAAGAAAAAGGATTTCAAAGACCTCTATCTTCCCTCATGAAAGAGAGGTGGGGACTCTGTGCACTCACATAAGTCACCATGGCTACAGTATACAAACAACTAGCAACTGAGAAAACCACCAGACTAAGGATATCTATAACCAAAGCATCCATCCAGAAACTAGAGCACCATCAAAGCACACACCAGCAAAGCCACAGATTCTTACCCAACATATGCTAAACACATACCCATACAAGTGAGGGGGGAATAAATAGCCCCACCTAAACAAAAGAAAATCTAAACATAAGAAGCAACAGCTGCTCCAGATAAGAAGGAATCAGCAAAAGAAACTCTGGAAGTATGAAAAATTCAAAGCAAAAGAACACCCCAAGAGAAACACAGCTCTCTGGCAATGGATAGCAACCAAAAAAAAAATATTGAAATGACAGATAAATAATTCTAAATATGGATTGTAAGGAAGATCAATAAAATCCAAGAGAAAATTGAAAACCAACTCAAAGAAACTAGAAAAACAATTCAGGAAATGAATGAAAAATTCACTAAAGAGATTGACATTTTAAGAAAAAAACAAATGGAACTTCTGAAAATGAAAAATACATTTAAGGAATTAAAAAATGTGGTGGAAAGTTTTAAGAATAGACTAGACCAGGCAGAAAACAGAATCTCAGATCTTGAAGACAACTCTTTCGAATTAATTTAATCAGTCAAAAATAAAGAACAGAGAATTAAGAGGAATGAACAAAGCCTACAAGAAATATGGGATTATGTAAAAATGGCCAAATATAATAATCATAGGCATCCCTGAGGGTGAGGAATAAAATGCACAAGGGCTGGAAAATCTATTTGAGGGTATAATTGAGGAAAACTTCCCTGGTCTTGCAGAGATTTATACATCCAGGTAAAAGAAGGTCAATGAACACCTGGGAGATTCATTGCAAAGTGGAAATCTCCAAGACACATAGTCATTAGACTGGCCAAAGTCAACATGAAAGAGGAACTCCTGCAAGCTATAAGGTGAAAATATTAAGTAACTTATAAAGGAAACCCATCAGGCTAACTGCAGATTTCTCAACTGAGAATTTACAAGCCAGAAGAGATTAGGATTGAAGACCCCATCTTCAGTCTTCTTAAACAGAACAACTGCCAGGCTAGAATTTTGTATCCTGCAAAACTAAGTTTCACACTTGAAGGAGAAATAAAGATTTTCCAGACAAGCAAACACTGAGGGAATTTGTCAAGACCACAGCTGCCCTGCAGGAAATACTCAGATCTGAATTATACATGAATCAACACAAGAGTCACCCATCAGTGTATAACCACCCAAAAGCTAAGGGTCAGAGCTCATATAAAATAATAATACAAGAGGTAAACAAAGCAATAAAGTATACCCAACAGGATGAACAGAATAGCATCCCTCCTATAAATTCTATCAATCAATGTGAATGGTTTGAATTTCCTACTCAAGAGACATAGGCTGGATGAATGGATTTAAAAATGCAAGCTAAGTATCTCCTCTCTCCAGGAAACTCATCTAACCCACAAGGATCCATATAGACTCAAGGTGAATGGATGGAAAAAATATTCCATGCAGATGGAAATCAAAAGAAAGGAGGTGTAGCCATTCTCATAACATAAAACTGACTTTAAATAAAAAAATAGTATAGAAATACAAAGATGGTCATTATATAATGGGAAAGGGAGCAATTCAACATAACAATCCTAGCATATTCAACTAAATAATCCTAAATATTTGTTCACCTAACACAGGAACACCCAGATTCATAAAGCAAGCCCTACTAAATCTAAGCAAAGACATAAAAAGCAGCATCATAATTCCTGGGAACTTCAATGCCCCTCTGACAGATCTGGACAGATCATCCAAGGAGAAAATAAATTAAGAAACTCTGGACTTAAATGGAACTCTAGAAAAAATGGGCCTAACAGACATTTACAGAATATTTTACCTCAAAACTACTGAATATACATTCTTCTCATCAGCACATGGAACATTCTCCAAGATTGATCATGTTTTAGGCCACAAAACATGGCTCAACAAATTCAAAAAAATTAGAAATCATACCATGCATCTTCTCAGACCACAGTGGACTAAAACTAGAAATCAACTCTCAGAGAAACACTCAACTGCACACAAAGTCATGGAAATTCAACAACCTGCCACTGAATGATTATTGGATCAAAAAATGAAATTAACATGGACATCAAAAGATTCCTCAGACTGAATGGCAAAGGCGACACAAGCTATCAAAATCTATGGAATGCAGCAAAATCAGTCCTAAGGGGAAAATTCGAAGCGTTAAGTGTCTACATGAGGAAGAGAGAAAGACCACAAATCAACAATCTAATGACATGTCTCAAGGAGCCAGAAAAGGAAGAGCAAACCAATTGCAAACCCAACAGAAGAAAAGAAATAAATCCAGAGGTATCACATCACCAGATTTTTTACTACAGGGCCATAATAACAAAAACAGCATTGTACTGGCACAAAAATAGAGACACAGACCAATGTAACAGAACAGAAAACCCAGACATAAAGCCATCCACATATAGCCAACTGATCTTTCACAAAGCAGACAACAATATGCTCTGGGGAAAAGAACCCCCATTCAATAAATGGTACTGGGACAACTGGATGTAAAAGAATGAAATTGGTTTCTTATCTCTCACCATTCAAAAAAATTAATTTGAGGTGGATAAAAACTTAAATGTGAAGCACGAAAGCATAAGAACTCTATAAGAACATGCTGGAAAAACTTCTTGATATAGGCCTAGGCAAAGACTTTATGAAGAAGACTCCAATGGAAATCACAGCAACAATAAAAATAAATAAATGGGATCTGATTAAATTAAAAAGCTTCTACATAGCCAAGATAATAATCAACAGAGCTAATAGAGAACCTACAGAATGGGAGGAAACATTCACAAGCTATGCATCTGATAAAAGGCTAATAACAAGAAACTACAAAGAACTCATGCAAATCAGCAAGAAAAATCAATCCCACTAAAAAGTGGACAAAAGACATGAACAGAAGCTTTTCAAAAGATGATAGAGAAATGGCCAATACATATGTAAAAAAATGCTCAATGTCACTAATTATCAGGGAAATATAAATTAAAACACAATGAAATATCACCATATCCAAGTTAGAATGGCTTTTATAAAAAAGTCCAACTACAATAGATGCTGGCATGGATGTAGAGAAAAAGGAACACTTATATACTGTTTGTGGGACTGCAAATTAGTACAACCTCTATGGAAACTAGTATGAAGACTCCTCAAAGAACTAAAAATAGATCTTCCATTTGATCTAGCAATCTCACTAATAGGTATTTACCCAATGGAAATTAAGTCTTTTTATCAAAAAGACACCGGCACTTGAATATTTATTGTGGCACAATTCACAATTGCAAAGATGTGGAATCAACCCAAATGCCCATCAATTCATGAGTGGATTAATAAAATGTAGTGTATATATATATATACATATATATATACTGTAAAATATTAATACTATTCAGCCATGAAGAAGGATGACTTAATGCCTTTTGCAACAATATGGATGTAACTGGAAAAGTATCTAAAGAATGGAAAATCATACACCACATGTACTCGCTATTAAATTCAAACTAACCGATGAGCACACGTGTGCATAGAGGGAAGTATAACTCAATGGAAATCAACCAGCGGGGAGGGGGTAGGAAGGGATGGGGGAAAACCTATTGAACAGGTACAATGAACACTATCTGACCGGCACACTTACAATCCTTACTCAAGCATTACAAAAGTGATCCTTGTAATCAAAAACATTTGTACTCCCATAATACTTTGAAATAAATAAGGGGATAACATATCAAATATTATCCAGCATTTTATTTAAGGAATAATGATAAATATAATTTATTCAGAGAATGTAGATATAGTTTGACATTGGCTATTGTATTAGTATAATTTATCACAGTTGTGAGTTGAATAGGCTAAAACTACTTAATATATAACCCCGGTCTCAAAAATGCATAACACCTGAAAATAATAAGAGACTTGACTACATACAAATTTAAAACATCCATATATTTTCCTGGGGTAACTGCTGACATCAATTTGCTGTGTACGTATTTAGATAACTTTTTGTGTAACATACATCTATTCACATATGTATACTGATATATGGTCTGTTTTCTGTATTATTTAGCTTTTACTGTCTAGAAAACCATTCCAAAACTTTGTTTTTAAAAATAATACACATTTATTATTGCTCAGTTTTCAACAAGTCTATGAACAGTAGAGTAGGCGGCACTGCTGAACTTGTTGAAGCTTTTCTGCATAGCAAGGAAAACCAGAATATGTCATCTTAAAATATGACTTATTGACATAAAAATTACTTTTGACCTAAAGGCAATTAAGAAGCAGCAAATGAAAAAAACACTCTATCTTCTCCTTTTTCTGCTTAAAGACAAGATATAAATTTTCCTGTACTGGAGATGACTCATAAACTCAGAGACAGCAGCAGAGGAATCTACAAACAAACCTTACTCCATTAGTGTCTTTCCATATGTTTACCTTCCACAGTTTCTTGCTTTCCTATCATCTCTCCACAAATTTATTGTTTTGTTGAAGATTCCACATAAGCCAAGCTTCTTAGCTACTGCTT
>CAUYPO010040898.1:0-16346 GCA_963574435.1 Cheirogaleus major
TCTGCCGATGCTATCCAGGGAAGCAGCCTGGGCCAAGGCACCTCAGTTCTCTGAGTGTGCTTCCCCATCTGAAAATGGGGGTGACAACTGCCCTGTCCCAAAGAGGGGACAGCAGAGGCACAGCTGGCACAGTGGAGCAGCTGCAGGCACAGCTCTGGGTGCACAGTGGTGCTCCAGGAATGGGTCAGTCATCTGAGGACAAGGACAGCTTGCTGTGCCCAGGTGCTCATGAGGATCAGAAGTCCCGGCCAGGAGAGGGCCACCCTGCTGCCAAAGAATCAGCCCTCAGGAAGGACAGAGAGCCATGGATGGAGCCCCTCCTTCCACAGGGCCTGTCCTCAGGGCTGAGTCCCCGGCCACATGGCCAGAAGAGCCTGGCAGCTGCCTGTCCCAGTAGCAGCAAGCGAAGAGGATTTCACATAAATTAAAAACAAGCATGTGTGTTTCTCTTTGGCCCATCTGTGGCACTTTCTTGAAGCATCAGCTCTTAGAGTGGAGGGGAGGAACAAGGCGGAAGTAGAATGGCTCTTGGAGAAGATGGGAAAATTAGCAATTAGGAGGGAAAATTGTAATGAGAAAATGAGCCTTAATAAAGCAAACACAAAAAACAAAAAAAAGAAAAGGAGAAATGATCATAAAAGAAATGAAATAAATAAATAAAAGGAGAAGAAATCTCCAGGGAAAAAATTATGTTGCCATGAATTGCTCAACCCAATTTTGTACACCTGAGCGCCAAATATTATAACAAAAAAATTAAATGACTTACCCAAAAAAGATGCAATCATGCTAAATTATAAAGTACTTTGTGAGCATCAGTTATTATTATGTATTTATTTGATCCTTATTTAAAGCCTTGTAGGATAAGCATTATTACTCATATTTTACTGATAAAAAAACTGAGGCCCAGGATGTTTAATTTTAATAGGTCACTTAAATCTACTTGAGGATTCAGGCTCGACTGCCTGGCCCAGGATCCAGGAGAACAAAGTCTGAATGGGCCTATTTCCCAGGAAAGGACAAGACAGAAGCTTCTCAGAGTCTACCTCATGATAGGAAGCCAGCCTCAAGGACCACAGGTGAATTACTTTTAAGAATCTGTGGTGCCGATGACATGACTTTGGGACTCTCTCTGAAATTTTTTGCTTATACTAATTGTTGTTATGGGTTGAACTGCGCCCCACCCCCCAAAACAGATATGTTGAAGGCCTAATCCCCAGGGCCTCAGAATGTGACTCATTTCAAAATAAGGCCGTTGCAGATGTAGTTAATAATAAATTAAGAGAAGGTTATCCTGGAGTAGGACTGGCCCTTAATCCAATACGACTGGGATGCTTGTAAAAAGAAGAAATTTGGACACAGCGACATATACCCAGGGAGAATGCCATGTGACAATGAAAGCAGAGATTGGGGTGATGCATCCGAGGAATGACAAAGATTGCCAGCAAGCCACCAGAAGTAGGAAAGAGGCATGGAACGGATTGTCACTCACAGCCTTCAGATGGAACCAACCCTGTCGACATCTTGATTTCAGACTTCTAGCTTCCAGAATTGTGAGAGAACAATTTTCTGTTGTTTTAAGCCACCCAGTTTGACACACTTTGTTACAGCAGCCCTCGGAAACTAATACAGTTGGGGTAGGCTAACCCGCTGTGACCAACACACCTAAGCTGTGTCATGGCTCAGAGCAGAAGTCTACAGTGACAGTCCAGGGCCACATCCCCTGTTGCTGGGCACCTCTGCTGCACACGGTCATTCAGGGATCCAAGCTGACAGAGGCTTTGCCATTTTTGACAAGTGATTTCCAAAGGCTGCCCTGGCCCTACCATTCTAGCCCCATTATGCATGTACTATTATAGGATGAATGTTTATGTCCCCCTAAATTCCTATAATTCTACCCCTCAGAGTGATGGTATTAGGAAGTGAAACCTTTCAGAGGTGATTAGTTCATGAGGGTAGAGATCTCAGGACTGGGATTCATGCCTTTATAAGAAGAAACATGAGAGAGATGATTTCTCTCCGCACCATGTGAGGATATAATGAAAAGACAGCTGTCTACATATAGGAAGAGTTTCTTCACCACATGTTGGATCTGCCAGCACCTTGCTCTTGGACTTCTCAGCCTCCAGAACTGTGAAAAATAAAAATTTGTTATTTAAGTCACCCAGTTATGGTATCCTGTTATAGCAACTCAATCTAAGACAGCATTCTCTCTGAGCAACAGTTTCCTCCTCTGCAACAGAAAGGTGACAATAATCAACTTGCAGGGTCTCTGTGCAGAGGGAATGAAACAAAGTCTAGCTCAGTGGTTGTTCGTTGTCTTCCTTTTTCACTGCCCCTTCAATCTGGGGATAAGTGCAAGAGATCCCACTATTGCCCTCTTGTAACAAGGTGTGTCCGAGAGTAGACAATAGAGTCTGCAGTGCAATCAGGTCTGATAGCACAATCGCACTTTCATGGGCTAGAAAGTACACATCGTTTATTTCAGGTCTTTGCTCATACCCTGCACCCATAATGGCCTCCCTACTCTTGTTCACCCACTGAGATTCCTTCCATTCTCCAAGGCCAAGGTCACAGCCAGCTCTACTGTGAAGGCTGCTCAAATCTTCAAATAGGATTTGATGTTCCCAACCTGATGCAAACTCTCTATGGACAGGGGTTTTGTCTATCTTTTTTCACTGCTATATTCCTAGTACTTGGGAGAGTACTGAGCACATAGCAGGTATGCAATTAATACCTGTTAAATAGATAGATTAATTAAACTTTCCCATCTCTGATACCTACTCACATTACCACCATTCATTCATTCTCTCATTGCATCAACAAATACAGTGTTCCTACTGTGCAAGGCATTGTGGTAAATATGAAAAAGGCCATGAGGACAAACCTGCCCCTGAGGAGCTCATAGTCAACTAGAGGACATCAGACATGTACTTTGTATATACACATAATGATAATAATGCCAGGTAAGAGTAT
The DNA here is from genome assembly GCA_963574435.1 of Cheirogaleus major. Classification (NCBI taxonomy): domain Eukaryota; kingdom Metazoa; phylum Chordata; class Mammalia; order Primates; family Cheirogaleidae; genus Cheirogaleus; species Cheirogaleus major. Next base: position 2,974 of record CAUYPO010040898.1, read on the forward strand.
AATATTACACAGGGATTGTTCAGAGGAGAGAAAAGTTGCCTTAAGCTGGTGCGATGGGATGGAGGAAACATTAAATATGGGGCCCTGATTTTAACCCACCTCCTTCTACATAGCTTGTTACCCCCTTACATGCCAACTCCTCCACTGGCCTACTACAACTCACTGGAAACAGAGTCACCCCTTCATCATCAGGGCCCCTCACACCCTCACCCCACTTCCTGCACCTAGCACAGAACAGTGACTTTAATATAGGATGTTCAAGAATGAGGTCAGTGCTTGGGAGCAATTGCTCCGGCAGAGCATGTCTGAGTTGCCGGAGGAAATGCATCTGAACGCCTCTCCCTCTCCCTCTTAGAAGGTGAGTGAATTGGGGAACAGTGCCGGCTCAACACAGGTCCTCATTTTCCCAGTGAATTGGTTTGAGGATTTTTGCTCCTGTTCTGCTCCCAGAGCCGGAAGCTGAATCTGGATGCCTGACATTTCATTCCTTCAAGTATCATTTTCCAATTTGCAATAGAAATACAGACACTCTCACTCTGAACTTGTCTGGGAGTACCTGTGTGGATGGATATGGGATCAGGTATATGACATCTTGAGAGAACAGGCATTTATCCACAACCACTTGACTGTGTTAGCTTTTTGTTAAGGGCAAATTATTCTGTAAAATCTGGCCCACACCCTTGTTGAAACACCCCTTGCCCAAAATTCATCTGCACTAATCACCCCTACTGAAGACAGGGACCATCAGTTAAATAACATACCATTAAAATGAAGCAAGACTCCACAACCAAAGAATCCAAAGAATCTACCAGTTTTCTTGTCTCAGAAAATGTTAGCCTTCATAGATCCAGCGAACGCCTTACACAGAAAGAGCAACAGAGTAGGACCCAGGAAACCTGGGCCAACTCAACTCCTGCCTCTCCCAGAAGGCCGTGTGACTTCTCTATCCCTCACACATCTTTTCTTTCTTGGAACTTATATTTTGCTGATGACCCATTTCAAATGACTTTCAGAATGTGTTTAGCACATGCTTTGATATACAGTTGGCCCCAGCAAATGTTCACTCTTATTATTGTCATTATTACCACACATCCCACCCCTGAATACATTCTACCTTAAATTATGCTCTCAAAATGTCATGTTTAAACATCTTATACTATCAAAAAAATCTTAATCGTTGAGAGCAAGAACTTAGATCTGTGCTTGCTGGGTACAGACCAAATGCTTCATATTATTATTTTCTACTTTTGCTTTTTGATTTTGAAAACACAGGCACACATGCATGCAAGTATCTAAATGTATAAGAGGAAAATATGGGGGAATCCTCTGTAACATCTAACATCAGTGGGCCATATGGCAGGCATGGCTATAATCTTCAAAATTATTAATACATTCAACAAAGAAATGTGGTAAGCAGGATTCTTAAAAATAAATTAATTTAAAAAAAAAGACCCAGACTCAAGATAAAGAAATAATTGGTAGAGAAAGTATATACACTAAGGGGGAAAAAAAAGCAAAGGACCATAGTAGACCACAAGTACTTATATAATACAAATCATTTGTGTAGGGCTGCAGTTGTTGATTTGCATGACAATTTTTAACAGAGGGGGTGGCATAAGAGTGGAGAGAAAGGTACATAGCGTGCGTGCTCTGAGATAAAACAGACTCAATCACGACTGCTTTGAACTAGCACAAGCCAAGAATGATGTGGGAATATGGAAAGGATTTAGAATAAATTTGCAAACAGGATCTATGAAGAAAGGTAAAACCCTCAAGTGTATTGTCAGCCCAGAACTTGAGAAAAGAATAAAGGGCGATGTGGCACTTTTCATCTGTGGTCGAGTAGAGTAGACAGAAAATGGTGAGCAGCTGTTCTCTCACTCCACTGAGTCCCAAAATGGAGGAAATAGACCACAAGGAGAATTCAGGTTAAATGTCAGGATTAATTTCCTGGCCATGAGGGTTGTTAAATGCTAAAGTGGTTGACCCACAGATGTTAAGGACTCTCCTTCATTGACACTCTTTAAAAGGAAAAAATGAATGAAAAAGACTCTTTTGACTGGAACAACTTAGTTGAAGGCTGCCCTGAAGCAGAAGGATGCAGCAGATAACCTTTGAAACCTCATGTCCCCATGTACGTGTTATTTAGATACACATCTGAGGGTGGGATTACTCAAGAAATCACCACACACTTGGAAATCACACTGTGCCTCAGTGCACATTCCTCCCTGCAATTATGCTTGAGGGTGAAAGTGGGTCTGGCATTGCCAAAAACCATCACCACTGAAATAAGCATCTTCAGGACCACACTCTGACTAACCAAGCTCGACATTCACCGCGACGATGTTCCATAGCAAGAGGTGCAGGGACAGGCTGGAGCTGTCCAACCTGGGCCCAATCTGCCTATCTCTGGTGACATGGACACAGTCTTGGGTGGCGAGTACATGTGTTCATAAGCGGGAGACTCAGATCCGAGTCCTCTCTGACCCCAGTCTGCTGTGTGGCATCAGGCAGACCTCAGAGCTTATGTAACACAGTGTTCTCACCTGCGAAAGGGGCTGTAAAAAAGGACTTTTGTAAGTTGGCATCAGACACAACTCTGGAAAATAACAAAGCTCTAAGACAATGTGTGGGATCTTTACTGCTAAGAGTGGGTTTCCTCAAAGAAACACTCTGCTAGAGAAGAAGCCTCTGATCTGGGCTGAACTGGACTGGGCTGGCAGTTACTATTAATAAAAGCAGCATTCAGGCCTGGCTGAAGGGAAGGCCAGGATGAGTCCTTGGTTTACAAATGCAATTAGCTACCTGTGCATGAGCCTATTGCAAGCTCTCTTTCAGCTTCAGGGACAGACACATGCTGAACAACAGCTCCATTTAAAGATCTTGCCTGCCCTGGCCTGGCACGGGCACGGTGGCTCAATCCTAGCACTTTGGGAGGCTGAGGCAGAAGGATCACTTGAGTCCAGAAGTTCAAGACCAGACTGTGCAACATAGCAAGACCTTGTCTCTACACAAAATAAGAAAAATTAGCTGGGTGAAGTGGCATGCACCTGTAGTCCCAGCTACTCTGGAGGCTGAAGCAGGAAGATCACTTGAGCTCAGGAGTTTGAGGCTGCAGTGAGCTATGATGATGCCACTGCACTCCAACCTGGGCAACAGAGTGAGACCCTGTCTCAAAATAAATAAATAAAAAGATCCTGCCCTGGTTAGAAATTGGCTGATCACTTTTCAAAAATAATGATTTCTAGATGGAGGCTGGACAGAGATAATAATGAGGAGAAGCATTAATGACCCTATTTTCCAGCAAGCCAAAAAACTCATTTCCACATGAGGATGTGCAGCTGTGTTGGAGGTCATGGGATGCTTTGTTTCATTTATATTATTATGATAATTGTTTATGAAAATGCCCCCTCAGGGCCTTTTTGAGTTTTAGATGTGCGATCCGTGGAAGTAGTCCCAGAAAACACCCTTCTCCTTCTGCCATCATCTTCCCTGAAGAACATGATTTGGCCTCCCTGTTCCCCCAGAGTTGGTAGCAGAAAGTCATGAAAGAAAATTCCCTGAATTTGGACTTAAAGGGGCTTAGGGGGGCATCAGGGAAATCAACTGTCCATTAAGGTAGAACCAAAACCATCGCATGGACAGGAGCACGAGGCTGGTGCTCACTGCCAGGTGACAGCCGGCCAGTGATGGGCAATTATCACATCTTTCTGCACTTCTTTTTTCAAAGCGATGCAGGTAAAGCAGGATGGTTTGGTACACAGAGCAAAAGATTTGGAGATAGGAAAATGGGGGCCTGCCACAAACCGACTAAGAGGGCTCGGTGAGTCTGCTCTGGATTTCAGCTTCTCTGACCACATATAAGAAAGATCAGTGGGAGCAGACAGAGCTCCCTTGCATGCCCATCCAGTTGACTGGCAGTGGCTGCTCAGGCACTGCATTGAAAGGAGTCTGAGCCCACTACAGGCCCACTAGCAAAGAGTGCTGTGATCGATTAATGATGCCTGCCATGGCTGCAAATAGCAGCAGGAGAACGGGTGCCATGGATTTGCCAACCTTTTGGTGCACAAGTTCAGGGCCTCCCACTGTTGCATTCCAGTTGGGTGAATTTGTGAAGTCCTTATAGAGTTAATTAGAGCTAATAATAATAATAATAATAATCAACTCCCCTCCTTATGTAGATCTACCTGCAGGCTCTTCTAGTGTTAACTGTCCACATCTCCAATTGCTTGTTCTGAAATGCCCTTGTAGGTCTTGTCCTGATTGTCCCCTGCACACACCCTACTCAGTCATACCCTTCCCCTGTCCCTTAACATCATCTAAGATGACCATCCATCAAAGAGGTGATCATCCATCAAAGAGGTGAATAGAAAATATTTTTAAAATATTCTTTCATGCTATCCTGAGTAACAAATCCATATCACATGTCCGAAGGTAGCTAATGTGTTACAAATAGACACGAGCTTTTGAATTAGGAGTCCTGGATTGTAGCGCCAAACTTGCCATGAACCTGAAGGCTCTCTCTAGTCCCAGGCTTGTCTCTGACTTCTAAGTAACCTTGACTAATTCCCTCCCTATCTCTAGACATCAGCTTCCTCATCTGAGAAATGAGAAGGCTAAGATCAATGGTTTCAGGACTCTGTGGAAGGTTATGTTTGAGATGTGTCCCTAACCCCTGAGGGTGGCATTGGGAAGGGCCATGCCCAGCCCCTCTAACACTGGGAGTCCTTATGGAATCAGGATCCAAGGGCAAAGGACGACAGACTTGGTACAGCAACCTCATACTCTCATTCCACAGCCCATCTGGAGAACCCCAAATCCTCACTTTTCCATCCCTAGTGGGTGATCCCCCTACCTGTCCCCTCTTTACTCATTATTGCTGGGAGATTATTTCTGCTCCCTGAACTTTTTCTCCAGGAACTATTAACAATTACCCCCAAAACACAGAACTTCAGAGCAGGGATGGTGCTCAACCTCTTCCTTGGTCGCATGTGGAAACCAAGACCTCAAGCAGAATGAGACTTCTCCCAGGGCCCCAAGATTGGAGCCAGGTCTCCAGGTGCCCACACGAGGCCAGAAATTGTTCCCCTATGATGCCCCCGATCCATCCCTGCCTTATCTCCTCCTTGGATAAAGGCTGCTCTTCTCACCTAGACTTGGTGCTCCCCACCAGCATGGGCTATTGTGTGAATGTCAGCAAGATGTCATGAAAAGCATAAAGATGCTGAAGTCAGACAGGCTCCTGTCCAGCCCTGTCACCACCCAGCAGTGTCCAACACACCTGCCTTCCCCTTTATCAAGCCATCTCCAAACCCCTGTCCCCAAGACAGGATCACACACTCCCCTCCTGCACTTTATTCAAACTTCATTTACTCATGAATCACCCAGTGTATATTAATTTATGACTTGTCCATCTCCTCGCTAGTCTGCATCTCCTGGGAAGTTTCTTATTCATGTTGACTGTCCCCCAGTGCCCAGAGCCAACTAGAATAAGGACACTTCTTCTAACTTCTATTTCCTCATCATGATTAAAAATAAACACTAAGGCCAGGCGTGGTGGCTCACACCTATAGTCTTAGGTGAGACTAAGTGAGTCTTAGGTGAGTCCTTTGGGAGACCAAGGTGAGACTAGCCTGAGCAACAGTGAGACTCCCATCTCTACAAAAAATAGAGCCATGTGTGGTGGCACACCTATATTCCCAGCTACTCAGGAGGCTGAGCCAGGAGGATCACTTGAGCCCAGGAGTTTGAGGCTGCAGTGAGGTAGGCTGACACCACAGTACTCTAGCCCAGGAGACACAGAAAGACCCTGTTTCAAAAGAAGAAGAGGAGGAGGAGGAGGAGGAGGAGGGAGGGGGAGTAGGAGGAGGAGGAGGAGGAAAAGAAGAAGAAGAAGAAGAAGAAGAAGAAGAAGAAGAAGAAGAAGAAGAAGAAGAAGAAGAAACCACTAAAACTAACTAAACTAAAACAAAAGCAGCAATATTTATTGAGTGCTGAGAACTCTATCTCATTTTGTTGCTACATCATTATTTCCATTTGCCAATGGAGCAATTGAGACTCTCTTAGAGAGATTAAGCAACTTGCCTAAAGTGTCCCAACAAATAAGAGCTGAAGCTGGGAGCCGCCCCTCAGCAGCTGGAGGCCAGAGCCCCCTCGTAATCACAAGGCTGGGCCACCTCTACTGGAAGGCCTAACTGTACCCACTGGACAGAAGGCTGTGGGGACACACTTGACTCCCCTCCTTCCTCCCAGCCCAGCACACCCTGATGGGGTTGAGCCGGGCCCTTCTTTAGACTATTGCTGGCCCATTGCAGCCCAGGGGTCCAGAGAGACACAGGAGGGCATTTTTCAGGGGCTGGAACCTTCGGCACTTCAGGTCTCCTTTCCATACCTCTCTCTCCACAGAGGAGGGGCTCCTGAAGGGCCTGAGCCAACACGTTTCAGGTCAAGAAGGAGCAAGCTCCAGGGAGCGCACCACCCTAGGGGAAGCACAGCCTGGAAGCAGCAGATGCTTGAAAAGGGCGTGGACAATCCCAGAGCTGGCTGAGCTGTGGGGAGAGGTCAAGGTTGGCAGTGCCATGTGCAGCCTGCAGCTCCCACATGCTGGGGTTCCCTGGCCCAGAGTAAGCTCTTGGAGGATCACGTCTATCATCCTTATAGAAGAGAAAGAGGAGTGACATGCAGGTGCCCGCTGGGGGTCAGGTGCTGGAGTTCACGTCCATCATCAAAGTTACAACAACCCCACGGGCTGGGCACTGTCAGCCTCATTTCAGAGATGAGAAGACTGACGCTCATAGGAAAAGTGACTTCCGCAGGGATCTCCCCAGAGGACGATAGGACCCTAGTGCGATATACCATGTTCACCTATTTCAAAGGATAGGAACAGTATGGGGTAGGGGCAGGGTGGGGGGGTATGGTCGAGCAATCTGGCATGACAGGACAGTGCCCGTCCCAACCGGGCAAAATGACCCAGCCCTACTGGGCTTCTCTCCTCCCCGTCTGCTCGTCAGCGTCACCCTGGCTAGAGATGTGCAGGCAAGTGAGAAGTGAGTTCATCTTAGTATAGGAGCCTCTGGACAGAGCTTCTGACCCCAGGGCCTCGTGGCAAGAGGAACAAATGGGCTGCAGCCACCAAGCCCTTGAAAGGAGGTGCAGCGAGGAGGAGGTGAACAGGGAGCCGTGCTCCGGCCAGGAGCTGCGTGGCGCCGCCCCGGGCTAAGTGCTGCGTGTGGAGCGAAGTTAATAAAGTTGCATACTAATAGCCTCCAAGGTCTCCTGGGCTTCCATTCCCAAAGGGGCCAGGCATCAGGAACGCACTTTATTCATTTATTGTGGCAAGTTTAGCTCTGTATGCTTCTCGCTGCGCTTCCCAGCCTGTTTTGTAAGCTTAATAAAGTCTTCGTAATGAGGCTTTCCTTCAGTGAGGCTGTGCAGAAGCCGCTGAGAAATGGGGCAAAAGTGACAGGTATTTTTTTCTTTTTCCTTTTTTTTTTTTTTATTTAAAGAATTATTGTGTTTGCAAGAGAGGGAAGAACTAATGAGCCCCTATTCCATGTAGAGGCTGTATTCCCCACTCCTCTGGCGCACCTCTCCCAGGGGCACCCCATTTCTATTTGATTATTTCCAGATGAGTTTGACCTGGCCACTGTCAGGAAATGGGGTTTAGGGGGTAAAGACACAAATCTCCCCAAAGCTGGGTGGAGGCTCCCGATCATGTCCTCAGGGGTGAACATCTCCGCGCGGCTCCTTCCTCGTGGCCGGCCCTGCACCAGGTGCAGCAGGAAAGACATGAAAAGAAGAGCTGGACCAGCAGAGGTGGAGGCAGCACCGCAGCCCCCCAAGCCAGGAGGCGGCGGGTGAGGTCCATGAGCATGACTCAGTTGGAAGCATACACAGTGTAAACTCGCGGCGGGGGTGACTGGGACTCTCGGTGCGGACTGCTGCGACTGACTGCAGGGAGAGGACTGTGGGACCAACGTTCCTCAGAGGAGGCTTCCAGGAGGGGGTCTTGCCTCTGCTCTCAAAGGAAAGGGATAAGAATGAGAACGACCATCTGCAGAACATCAGGTTAGGCATGTTGCCTCGTCTGCCCAGCCTGTGAGGCGAGTATCCATATTATCCCTATTTTTATAGATGAGTAAATTAAAACCCAGAGAGGTTGAGCAACCTGCCCACGGGCCCACAGCAGAGTCAGAGTTTAAACCCACAACTGCCCGACTCTAAAGCCCAGGCTGTCACGCTGTCAAGGTGTCTGGAAGGTGTAGGGCTTGGATTAGCAGGAGAGATTTAGGGAGAAGTTCTCAGACAGAGAAGAAAAATAAAATACAATGAAAAGAGATGAATGCTGAGTTTCTAAATATCAAGGTCAGGATGCCTGTAACCTAACTGTGAATTCTAGGAGCAGAACCCAGTTGAAGCCTGAAGACTTTGTCCATTCAGGCGACCTTTACCTCACCAATTGTATTCGTTTCCTTGGGCTGCTCTGACAAACTAACCCAACTGAGTAGTTAAAACTACAGAAATGTATGTGCTCATAGTTCCGGAGGCCAGGGTCTGAAATTGAGGGGTGGGCAGGGCCGTGCCCCCTCTGAAGGCCCTAGGGAGGCTCCTTCCTGCCTCTTCCAGCTGCTGGCAGCCCCCAAGCACGTGGCAGCGTCATTCTCACCCCTGCGGCTGCCTTCGCATGATCTTCCCGATGGCACACTGGGCATTGGCTTCAGGGCCCCTCCCAATCCAGAATGATCTCATCTTGAGATCCTTGCCTTACTCACATCTGCAAAGACCCTGTTTCCAAATAAGTTCCCATTCATAAGGTCAGTTAAGACCTGGACACATCTTTTTGGGGGATTCAATTCAACCCACTACACCTGCCATGTTGAAAAGTTAATTGAATCCATTTCACTCAAGTGACTGCACAGCAACCAGACCTACGAAATGTTTAAGAAGGGATCAGGGACCTCTCAGGAAAGAGCAGAACATGCTCTCCTCCCATGGCCTCCCCTCTCCAGCTCTCAGGGTGTTGTGACAGGTCTCACCCTTGGGTGCTGCATGTTCTCCCTTTCCTTCCACCCTTTGCCGTGTGCTTAGGATGCATATTTTCAAGGCAGCATAGTACAACAGAAAGAAATGAGCCTTAAAGTCAGACAACCCGAGTTCAAACCTGTGACGTTGCATAAGTGATTGACCTGTTCTAGCCTCAGTTTCTCCATCTGTAATATGGGGAAATCACAGTCGTTCCCTCATCAGGGTGTCATAAGGATGAAGAAGACCCACGCAAACTCTCGGCAGAGTGCCTGATGTATGGTGAGTACTTGATACATGTTGGATCTTCATCTTACACATCCGTGTGGCTCCCGCACCCCAGCCCTGAGCTCTGCCTGTCGTGAGCATCCTCAGACGACTGCTGAGTGGCTGTACTGAGACAGAGCAGCTGGAGCTCTGAGATGGGGAAAGGCCATGGTCGGTTTGCTCAACTGCCTTTGCTCCCTACTTCTCAGGTAACTTTCTGTACTGCAGAGGGTGAAAAGCTGAGAAACACATGTGCCAGCGTCCTTTGCAGCTGGCGTGCTAGAAGCAATCTGTGTTCCCACAATAACACTTGAAAGCAAAAATGAAATGGAGGCTCCTTTGGGTGGCTTTTTTCCCTTTCTCCCCTTTCTCCCTACTTTTCCCTGCTGACAAGGAAAATTATAGAGAGTAAGGAATTTCTGCAGCAATATTCCAGAGTCCTCTTTTTAGCTTCTTGGGTATCAAGAGACAGATCCGTTGGTAGAGGCATCTTAACTCCAGCTTCCTGATATCTGAATCATGGTGACTCCATGGTGGCTTTGGAGTCACCGTGATGCAGGTCACTTCCCTGAATGGTGGGTTTGATAGTGCTGTACCCCAGAACTCATTTCCAGAGGCCCAGCCTAGAGCTCACTCCTCCAGTCCTTCCAACGCTTTTGTAAGCATCTGCTATTTTCTGAATGTGTGTGCCCCTGTCCCGCACCCAAATTCATGTGTTGAAGCCCTAACTCCCAATGTGATGTTATTAGGAGGTGGGACCTTTGGAGGTGATTAGGTCATGTAGCTCGAGCCCTCGTAAATGGGACTAATGGTCATAAAAAAAGGCCCCAGAGAGCTCTTCCTCCATGTAAGGACACAGTGAGAAGGCACCATCTCTGGCCCTCACCAGACACTGAATCTGTCAACACCTTGATCTTGAACTTCCCAGCCTCTAGCACTGTGAGAAATAAATGTCTTCTGTTTATAAGCCACCCAGTCTGTGGTACTGTTATAGCAGCCCAAAGGGACTAAGACAGAATTGCATTCCCTCTACTAGGTTTCCTCGCACTCAAATCATCAATGTGTCTATCCTTTCACCCATAGCACATTGACTCAATTACTGCAGCTTTGCAATAAATCTTGCCATCAGGTTCTGTGAGTCTTCTTACTTTGTTCTTTTTCGGCACTGTTTTGGCTTGTGTAGGTCCTTTGCTCTTCCACATAAATTTTAGAATCAGCTTGTCAATTTCTACAAAAAAGAAAAAAAAGCCTGTTGGGATTTTGATTGGAATTTTGTTGCATCTTGCTTAAAATATCTCCAGTTGTTTTCATTTCTTGCTCTTCACCCACAACGACAAAGGATCCTCCCTGCCCCTCTCTGCTGGGCTACCCTCTCAATTCAGTTAGCCTGTGAGTCTCTAGTGAAACGAATAACAAAGACAAGAGCTAGTTTAGTCTCTTCCCAAATCCTGAGCCACTGGGTCCAATGGACAGCTACTGAAACACACCTCCCAGTTTATTGTTGATGGTACATGCCTCAATCCCCTTCCCCTCCCCCACTGCTGACACTCCATTTTTCTTCCCTCACCTGGCATCCCCTCCTCCCTCTCCCCTCTAAGCCACCCATTACCTCAGCATAAAGCTAAAGGACATTTAAATCCACATGCAGATTTATTTTTGCACGAGAAATTCAGATCTATCCATTTCCCTCTCCCTGCACCCCACCCACCTCCACTACACCACCATCCCAGAGCTCTGTCCCAATCCACAAGGCGACAAACTCCCCAGCCCTAGAAAAAGAGATGGCCAAGTCCTTCCATTCCTGGCCTCTGAATTGCCAGCTTCTGCAGATGGAGAAATACAAGGTGCGAGGCCCCAGAAAGTTCATAAACTTTTATGCAGATTGGTTTTAGTCTGGTTCAAATTAGGCAAAAAAATAGAATTTCCAGATGTTCTATTTGGAATTAACTTGGCTACAGAGAAAAGGCTACCAGGAGGAAGACTTGGTAATAGGGTTATTTTTACATTCCAAGAAAGGGAGTCACAAAAAGCATATGGACCTGATTAGAAGAGAAGAACCTGCTGGTTGGCACATTAAAAACACTGTTCTCATTTATTCTGGTTGGGGACATGCAAAGGTGCAATGCAACATTCTCAGGCCACCGGGAAGATAGGCCCAGTGCAGTGGTGTTTTGTCCCAGCAGCTGGCTGAAACCAGCAAAGGTTTTGATCAGACGTAAGACACTCTTTGAATATTGGGCTGTAATTCTCAAACTTTAATGTGTGTGAATTCATAGAGGATCTTGTTATTAAGTAAAATGCAGATTCTACTCAGTAGGTGATGGCTATGCTGCCGTGAGAGACACCTGTGTTAGGGTGCTCTCGTGGAGCAAGGAGGACGTACCATGGGTCAGATGCATATCCAAGGGCTGGAGGGGTGGGGAGAGGCAAAGAGGGAAAATAGGGAAGTGAGGCCGCATCACATACTCTAGTGAGAGTAAGGTACAGATGAACAATTATAGCAACTTCTGGTAAAAGGGGATTGGGGGAGTCATAAAAATAAGACTCAGAGTCTAAGGAGCCCTGAGGAGGGGATGGCTTATCTGTGGGAACTAGAGCAGGTATCTGACCTGTCCGGGAGAAGGGGGAAGGGCATGCCTTGCAAAAGAAACAGCATGTGCAAAGTCACAGAAAAAATGAAAGAGCCACAAGCTGTTTAGGAAACAGTGAACTGTGGGTGGAGCACATGAATAAATGAGAGAAGGGGTCAGAAAGGCGTATATGCAGGCCAGACCACAAAAGTCCTGGGAGCCTTGCTACGGAGTTTGGGGTGAGAGCAGAAGAATCACTGGGAATATTAAAAAAGATCAAGGGAGGATTGGATTTAGGACAATGGTGATTATGTAGTGTAGGGAATGAGATGCCTTCTTCCTTGTTGAAGATAAGATTAGAGGACCACCAGTCGGGGTGGCTGGGACATTAGCCAACAGAAGACCAGGAGTCAGACTTGGTCTGTGGACTCTGCTCCCCTCTTTCCTGCTGAGTTCAAGGCCAGTCAGCCTGAAGGGTTCACGGGTAGAGTCAGGGCTCCAGAAACATAACCAATAAGCAGGTGCCGGGGACTCAGAAAGATGAGTAGAGAAGAAAGAAAGGAAGGGATGTCAGCATGAGGGGTAAAGAGCTGGGCACTCTCATTCCTTCAACAAACCTGTGCTGTGCACCTGGACAGGGCCCTTGGTCTCTTCTGGAAACAGTTCACATAAGGAAGAGCACAGGGTACTGAAACTAGTGTATCTGAAGAGGAAACCCAGGTGCTGGGAAGCTGCAAGGGCGGTGCCTGTGCCAGCCTGGGGTGGCAGGAAGAGAAGGGAGTCAGGAGAGGGGCCAGACAGAGGTGAACTCCTGGTTGAAGGTTGGAAGGCAGGTAGGATTTAGCTAGACCAAGGAGAGGATGAACACTTCAGGCAGCTGGAATGGATCGAAGCATGGTACATGGGCTGTAGCCCGTTCGGCAGGCAGGGGAGCAGGGCTGCTAGGGCTGGAGCTTGGCAGACAATACGTGTTGAACAGAGGCTAGATCTTCAAGGGTCTGGTGTCAGAGGGTTAAAACTGGAGCTGGCCAGCACAGGGTCCCAGCAGGCAGGAGTTAGGTGTAACAGCTCCAACAAGAGGGCCCAGAAGCTTCTTGTGCCAGGGCCGCCTAAGCCAAATCTGCACAACCCCAGCCAGGCTTACAGTGGCCTCACAAGACTAGGCCAAGATCCTTCCAAGAACACCCTTTGGTGAATGCTTTGGGTGGGCAGGTGAGGTGAGGGCGTGACAGGTCCATGGTGTCACGCCTGCCCCAGTGGAACTCCCAGACTAGCCCAAGGAGTGCGTGCGGAGGTGATGGACTCCAGTGAGAAATCCTCAGAAAGGGTCTAGATTCCTTTCAATCAGACAGACGTCACCACTGTCATCAGTTAACAAAGAGGTTTAAGATTTCTGAAACTGCAGCTTGGTTGGAGCCTCACAAGCTGGGTTGACCACCCTGATGCATGGCAAGTCTGCAGGGGCCAGGAAGAGGGAGGATAACTGGGAATAACCCCAGCAAAAGGGAGGCTGGG